>KK901800.1:21627-45501 GCA_000696445.1 Aquilaria agallochum
ATACTTGGGAGACCATTCCTTGCTACCGGGAAGGCCGTCATTGATGTGGAAAAAGGTAATCTCACCTTGAGAGCTAATAATGAGGAAATTACTTTTAATCTTGCTCAAGCCATGAAATCCATTGATGATGAGGTGCCCAAATGTTACATGATTGATGTGATTGATTCTTGTATTAAAGAGAAAAGAGATGTGCCGCTTATAGCGGATCCTATTGGAAGAGCACTAGTGTTTGAAAATGCATGTAGTGAGGAAGATCATGATGTGCTGAGCATTTTGACAACTTTTGATTCTTGTGGGAGGTTGCAACCTCCAAGAGAAAGGGTAGAACAACTTTTTTCTTGTGAAATCAAGGAAGAGCTCAAGTTGGAATTAAAGCCATTACCAAAAGATCTTAAGTATGTTTATCTTGGCAAGGAGGATTCTCTCCCGGTGATTATTTCATCTACTTTGACCCATTTGGAGGAAGAAAATTTGATTCGAGTTTTGAGGGATCATAGAAGGGCAATAGCTTGGTCTATTTTCGACATCAAGGGAATTAGCCCGGAAATTTGCATGCATAAAATTCTTATGGAAGATGACTTTAAGCCCTCCATTAAAGCTCAAAGAAGGTTAAATCCGAAGATGAAGGAAGTAGTCAAAGAGAAGATTGTGAAATTGCTCCATGCTGGTATTATTTATCCAATTTTGGATTCTCAATGGGTGAGTTCGGTGCAAGTGGTGCCTAAGAAGGGTGGTACAACCGTGGTGGGCAACAATAACAATGAATGGATTTCTACTAGGTTGGTTACTAAATGGAAAGTGTGCTTTGATTACCGGAAGCTCAACAAGGCTACCCGGAAGGACCATTTCCCCCTTCCTTTTATTGATCAAATTTTGGATAGGTTGGCGGGACATGAGTTTTATTGCTTTTTGGATGGTTATTCGGGGTATAATCAAATTTCTATAGCATCGAAAGATCAAGAGAAGACTACTTTCACTAGTCCTTGGGGTACATATGCCTTTCGAAGAATGCCATTTGGACTTTGCAATGCTCTGGCAACTTTCCAATGATGCATGATGGCCACATTTTCCGATATGGTGGAGAGATGCATGGAGGTATTCATGGATGATTTTTTTGGTTTTTGGCAATTCCTTTTATACATGTTTGGATAACTTAGCCCTTGTCTTGAAGAGATGTCTAAAAACTAATTTAGCCTTGAATTGGGAAAAATGTCATTTCATGGTTAAATCGGGAATAGTACTTGGGCATAAAATTTCTTAGGAAGGCATGGAGGTGGATAGAGCTAAGATTGTAGCTGTTGAACAATTGCCATCACCCTCCAATGTAAAAGGGGTGAGAAGTTTTCTAGGGCATGCCGGTTTTTACCGGAGATTTATTAAAGATTTTTCCAAGATTGCTAAGTCGTTATGCAATTTGCTTGAGAAGGATGTGCCTTCCTACTTTGATGAAAAGTGTTTGGAAGCATTTAAGAATTTGAAGGAGAAATTGCTGAGTGCACCGGTGGTGATTGCACCCAATTGGGAGGAACCATTTGAAATTATGTGTGATGCTAGCGATTTCGCCGTGGGAGCGGTGTTGGGGCAAAGGAAGGACAAGCTTTTTTGAGTAATTTACTATGCTAGCAAGACCATAAATGGAGCTCAACAAAATTACACCATAACGGAGAAGGAGCTTTTGGCGGTGGTATATGCGGTGGATAAGTTTCGATCCTATATTGTGGGTTCTAAGGTTGTGGTTCACACCGATCAAGTGGCAATTAGATATTTGTTCACCAAGAAGGATGCCAAGCCAAGACTTATAAGATGGATTCTCTTGCTTCAAGAATTTGACTTAGAGGTCAAGGACAAGAAAGGATGTGAAAACCTTGTGGCCGATCACTTATCTAGATTGGAAGGCCAAGGACAATCATTGAAGCAACCTATTCAAGAGCACTTCCCGGATGAAAGCTTGTTCAAGGTGGCGGGCAAGATACCATGGTATTGCGGATTATGTGAATTATCTAGCTTGTGGACTCTTACCACCAAACTTGTCTTACCAAGAAAAGAAGAAATTTCTGGCCAATGTCAAGCATTATCTTTGGGATGAGCCCTTCCTTTTTTGCCGGTGTGTTGACCAAATCATAAGAAGATGCATAACAAATGAAGAAGTGAAGGATTTTCTTCACCATTGTCATTCCTCTCCATGCGGTGGACACTTTGGAGCTTCCAAGACGGCATGTAAGGTATTACAAACCGGTTATTATTGGCCAACTTTGTTTAAAGATGCATATACTTTTGTGAAAACATGTGATAGATGCCAAAGGTTAGGAAACATTTCTAGGAAGGATGAAATGCCATTACAAAACATTCTTGAGGTGGAAGTGTTTGATTTGTGGGGTATAGATTTTATGGGGCCTTTTCCTCCTTCATGTGGCAATCATTATATTTTGCTTGCGGTTGATTATATGTCTAAGTGGGTGGAAGCTATTGCCACCCCCTCTTGTGATGCTAATGTGGTTGTTAAGTCCTTCAAAGGAATATTTTTGCAAGGTTTGGTACACCTAGAGCTATTATCTCCGATAAGGGATCACACTTCATTAGCAAGATGTTGAATCAAGTTCTATTGAAGTATGGTGTGTGGCATAAGGTGTCACTCCCCTATCATCCACAAATGAACGGGCAAGCCGAAATTTCGAACCGGGAGATCAAGAAGATATTGGAGAAAATGGTGGGCATCAACCGAAAAGATTGGTCTCAAAAGTTGAGTGATGCACTTTGGGCATATAAGACAGCTTTCAAGACACCTATTGGAATGTCACCATATCGAATTGTGTACAGGAAAGCTTGCCATTTTCCGGTGGAGTTGGAGCATAAGTCGTATTGGGCGGTTAAGAAGCTCAATTTTGAATTGAAAGGGGCCTAAGAGAAGAGAGCTATTCAATTGGACGAGTTGGAGGAAATTCGCATGGATGCTTATGAGAATGCGAGGATATATAAGGAGCGAACGAAGTTGTGGCATGATAAGATTCTTGTGAAGAATGAGTTTCAACCGGGTCAAAAAGTGCTACTCTTCAACTCAAGGTTGAGGCTCTTTCTGGGAAAGTTAAAGTCCAAATGGTCGGGTCCTTTTGAGGTAATTAGGCTGCAACCATATGGAGCGGTGGAGCTTAAAGGACAAGATGGATGCATCTTTCAAGTCAATGGTCAACGAATCAAGCCTGACTATGGTGATAAACTTAGACACATTGGTCAAACCGTCTTGGCCGAACCCGACCATTGAAGGAGCTTCTTAAAGGCGCCTAGCTAAAGGCGTAAAACCAAATGCTTGTTGGGAGGTAACCCGATTCCCATTATTGCTTCTTTTCCTTTTCATTAGTTAAATTGTGTAGTCCATTGTGAGTTTCTGTTTAGTTAGTATTTTCTTGTGTGTCTGTAGGAATGGGAGACCCATTGGAAGGCAATTGAGGGAAATGGACAACATTTGCTCAACTTAAGGAGGTACCATGTATTGAATTTTCAAAGGGTATAAGAGCTAGGACGAAAAGGTTAGGGGTTATTTTGCAAATGTTTTAAAAATAGAAGGCTGGTTTCGCAACGCTGGCGACGCGTCGACAATGTTTCGCAAAGTTCACAGAATGTTTATAACTCTAGCAATTGGCGACGCGTCGCGAAGTTTAAAATTGTTGTTTTAACCTCGCCTTGTTTTCACTTTTCTCACTTTTACTTTGCTCTTCCACCAAAGAAACCTCTCAACTTTCAAACGCTACCCTTCCGTAAACATCACGGTTTGATTTTTTGGTGTTGATTCGTCTCATCAAGACTCTCATCAAGTAAGTTTCTCTCATCTTCTTCCTCCCTTCTGTGTTTTTTCGATGAGATTTGGAGTGAATGGTGCTTGCTTGTGAAAGTTCCGAAAATTACTTGTTTTGCTCGATTCTCATGGATTTCATGCTTGAATTTGATTGAATATGGATACATGTTTGTACGGAAAGGGTTTTGTGCATTGGATTATGAATTTGGATTAGAAACCAAGGTTAGAATTTCTCTCATAACAAGGGCTGCGAATTTTCATGGCAATTTCTTGTTTATGCATGTTCTTGTTGTTTGATTGGTTTTCAACTTGAGATCTACTTGAAATAGGAGTGGGTCAATCTTGCATTGCTATCAATTTGCTCTGGATTGATTGATTTTTGAGTTGGAGCATTTCCGGAAAAGTGTAATTTGACTGCCTCCATAGCTATTTTGCACAACGATGTGGCTTCGTGTGGTTCGGGTTTTCCTCAATTCTTTGTATATGATGCATCTAGGTGTTGCGTAGTTCAAGATTGAATGATTACTTTGCACTCGGAAGCTTGTTTTCTATTTGTCCCAAGAGCCACATGTTGGTATGGACTTTGATGGGATTTTCCTTGCTGTAGTCCAATACCAATATGCATGGTCTTATAATGGTTGGTGCAATATCTTAGAACACCTACGATGGACATGAAGTAAGATAATGGATGGTTCTATTATGTATGAGCTTTTCAACTATGATTTGTCAACTTGAAGTTGGGGAATGCGATGGCGAAGGTTAATCCTTTGTTCTTTCATTTTTCATGTAAAGAAAGTTGAAGTGTATCTTGTGATTTTGTAGGAACATGCCTCGCAAGTCAGTGCCCATTCACTCTTTGAAAGAAAAATGGAGGGGAAAGAGGATTCGTCAAGAAGAGCCACAAGAACCTCCCTATGATACATTTCATTTTGTGTCTTCTCGGGCGAGCAACTACTTTGAGGGGTTCGTGAATCGCAAGCTCACACCGGAACGAGGCTTCGACTTCTCGAAGAAGGAAAATGAGGGGATATTAACAATCGTGGAGAGGCGAGGATGGCAACAATGGGTTGCTCATTCTCAAGCGGAAGTGTCCAAAATCTTCATAATGGAATTCTATGCTAACTTGATGGAAGCTTACTACCTGAATCGTCGAGCCAAGGCCTGCTTTGTGCGCAAACACGCTGTGCACTATGGGGATACAGTCATCAATGAGCTATTCAACATCAACCCATTGATTGGAGGACAATTCAAGAAGGCTTCCCTGGAGCAGCAGGCTCAAGTAGTATGCGGTCACCCGGTCAATTGGACACTGAGCCGGGATCAATCTCATAGGAAGCTTTATTTTAGCTCTTCAGCTCTCCCCCCAGAGATGAAGGCATGGAACTACTTCATCTCCTCCCGCCTCATCCCAACTACTCATGTTCAGGAAGTCACCCCGGATCGCTTGGAGATCTTGTACTGCATAGCTTGTGACTTTCGGATCGATGTCGGCCACTTCATCTTAAAGCATCTCCTCCGCGCCGCCAAGTCAAAACGGGGGAACCTGCCTTTCCCGCAACTGGTCACTACCTTAATGTTGAGGGTCGGTGTTTTCATGGAGGACCCCTCAAAGATAACTTTGGTCATTAAGCCAATCTCAGTGGATAAACTTAGTGGTGCTTCGGAGTGTATCCAGGAGGTAATGTCAGAGGAGGAGGAAGAGGATGCTGCCCAAGAGCAAGAGCAAGTGGAAGAAAGAGAAGAAGAACAAGAGTAGTTTCAGGAGCCCTATCAAGGGGAGGACTTTGGGGGGGCTTCTGATCAGTTAGTCGACCCGGCTATTGCGACTCCGGCCTCTTTGGCTGTAGCACTCAACAAGATGTATTTGATGATGCGAGAGCAGCATGAGGAGTTAGTAGCTCGGTTTGAATCAGTCGGTGGCTCCTTTACTTCTTTTGCTAAGGAGATTTGCGAGGGCATCCTACTTATTGCCGACAACCAAGAATCTCTTTCCGGGCAAGTCCGTTGGGGCCACCAACACTAGCAGCAGCTGCGGGACCTCCAATACCCTCCCTTCCCACCCATTTTACCTCACTTCCACCCCTCCGTATACCAGTGGTACACGCCGCACCCCTCAAGCCACCCACCTCCATTTTACCCACACTTCGGACTTCCCCGTGACCCGTCTGAAGGTCCTTCCTCTTTTCCTCCTGCCGGTGGGTCTTCCGGCCAAGATGACATGGGCGAGGAGTAGTAGGGGCGGGAACACCCGCCCCCAGGTATGATTCTTGCACACCCACTTTCCATTGAGGACAACGCTAGATTTAAGTTTGGGGGAGTGGTTGTTTGACTATCATACTTGGTTTCTTTGTTTGTGTTCGTGTCTTTGTTGTTAGATTTAGTTGTTTTTCTAGGTTTTAAAGTAATTATGGTTGTTTCATTTAGGGTGCATGCTTCTTGCATATTTTGTTTCTTGTTCTTTTTAATTTTGATAGATTGCATATATAAGCATACAGGTCTCTCTCTTTTGCAGTCCTTTATTTTTCTTGGTGTCTTTAGGACCCAATGAGAACCATTGTTGCATTTGGATGGATGTGGTTACTAGTTTGACTCTCTGGAAGCTTTGATGAATTTGAAAAAATTAGTTTTGATACTTTTGGTGGACCCTTGTTGATGTGATATAATGAGCTTGGGAGTTGTGCTAACTTGTCTCTTTTGAGATCCTTGTATTGAGTTTTGTTCTAGAACTTGCCTAAGGACCTAGCAAACCCACAATAGTTGCATGAACTTGAAGCGTGTGGTCTCATAGGAGGAACCTTTCCACCAAATAACCAATCCCTCTACATTCCTTCATATCACCCTTATTTTGAGCATTCATTTTCTTGTGGTTATACCCTTGAGTTACCTGAGGTGGGAAAATGTTAAATCTTGGGCTTAAAATAAATTGCATTGAGTTGAATAAAGTGGGAAATAATGGCAAGTTTGGGGGATTTATTTAAAAAAAAAAAAAAAAGAGAAAAAGTATACTACTCCGCTGTTTCCTAGTATCGAAGTAGGTTGGGGTCTTCTCCTAAGACGAGAGTTGATCACAGCTCGAAAAGGTGCTTGAAATAAGAGTATGATTGTAAATAAAATAAAAATCACCTTGGATTGTATTAAGTTAGTAGCTTGGGCTTAGGCGGAGCTCCCGTTTATGCACTTGCTAAACGGCTAAATACATGAAGAGGAAATAGTAGTCAGTTAATATGTGTAATGGGTTGGTGAATGGTGGATTGATGCTTGTTCAACTTGATTGTTTCTTTTAAGCGCTTGATTTTATGGTGACTGCCTCACTAACTCTATCCCAAAAGTTATCATCTGGTTCCTCCTCTTTTCTGAGTTTCTAACCCGTGGCTATCTTGCGAAAAAACCATTTGGGCTTTGAGTTTGGTGCAATTTACCGTAGGGGAATAAGGTAGAGGGTGTTGGGTCTTTTTGCAAGCTTTTGGAAAAGAACTTAGTGCAAACCCCAAGTTAGATGGCACAACTCCTCTAGTGTATGAAAAAAAAAAATAAATAAATAATCTAGGGGTTCATACCCCTAAGGGCTTCACCCTAAGTAGCAAAACTTTTTTTTCTTTAGTCACCATTTCTTTCTTTTGAAGTCAAACTAGCCAATCATCGAAGTTTAGATGCAACATTTGGTTAACATTGTAGTTCCCTTGGCGTTTGTGTGTTTCGAAGGGTAGGTCGCTAAGAACTAGCTTAGGTTTAAGTTTGGGGGAATTTGTTAAGTGCATAAATCCACGGTCAAAGTGTTGACTTTTTGACAACTTTGACCGACAAATTCTGATAACTCTTCCTTCTTTGTCTTAGTTTTTCTTGTTTCTTTGGCTTATTACAGGTTGGGAAAAGTGTTGCGGACATGGCATTAGAAGCAAGCTCGAGTGGGACGGCATTTGGACAAAAGAAGCAGGAGAAGTGAAAAAATGAAGACTGGCGACACGTTGCCAGAAGTCGCCAACGTTATCAGTGATCTGAGTACTTTTTCCCATCTGGCGACGCGTCGCCAGATTTCGACCCACATTGGCGACGCGTCGCCAACGCTACTCTGTTTTGCCGAAAACTCGCATTTTTTATGGTCCCCCACTCTTTCCACCTGATGAGCTGGCTTGGAAGAAGGAATTCTTATCTCTTTAAGGTTAGAATGAAGAGGGAGCATAAATAGAAGAGAGGAAAGAGTCCAAGGGGGCTCTTTTTGGCTGATTTTGATCTCAACCCATCTTGAAGCCTATTGATCATCTAGGAGGCGTTCTTGGAAGCTTGAAGAAGGGTTGATCATCTTGGGAGTTAAATCTTCTAGGGGGTTTCTTGGGTTTACTCTCTCTTCTCTCTTTTATTTGTATGATTTTCGTGGATATTGTTATTATGGGTTTGTTGATGACATTTGTTATGGATTGTGAGTAGTTCACTTTATCTCTCTAGGGTGACATTCCTTACCTTGCTACTTAATGAATTTGTCTTGTGGTTATGTATGAGTTCTCCTGTGTTGTCCCTTTCATTGTGCTTATTGATTGATTGATGGTGGGCCACCATAACTAATGTGCTAAGTTCACTAAATCCTTGATAAAGGTTTTATGGGTGATAAAGAAAAATGGAAGGGGCATAGCGTTGACTTAAATTAGAGATAATCTGGGTGAACACTAGGATTCAAAAAGAGGTTTAATTCTTCAACCACTCTAAGTGAAAATTGGAGCTTGAGTAAAGCCCAAGTTAGTTGAGGGTGAGCAAGGACCCATCTTGAGAAAAAGGTTCTTGATGTGAGATCCTCTCTACCACACTAGGAAAATCATACTTGAGGGTGAACTTATTTGGGTAGCAAGGGGTAGGAGTGGAACCCTAGGGAGGTAGTTGCCTTAATTCTAAGTTCTCTCTTTAGTACCTTTCACCTTCTTTAGAGTCACTTCTCTTATGTTTTTAAGTTAAGTAGCTTGAGCGATTTGATTTTTGAATCTAGGTAGAATCACTAAACTCCCTTGGGACGATACCTTTATTTACTTCTAAGTACATGACGATTTCGTTCGCTTGCGGGTTTTTAAGGGTTAAATTGATAAACTCTTGATTTTGACAACAAGTCACAAGTCACTAACTAGCGACGGCTACGCGTCACTAACTTCACTAACTAGCAACGGTTATGCGTCAGTAATTAGCGACAGCTACGCATCACTAACTTCACTAACTAGTGACGGTTATGCATCACTAATTAGCGACGGCTACGCATCACTAACTAGCAACGGCTACGCATCACTAACTAGCAACGTCTATGCGTCACTAACTAGCACTAACTAGCGACGGTTATGCGTCACTAACTAGCACTAACTAGCGACGGTTACGTGTCACTAAGTAGCAACGGCTACGGATCGCTAACGCGCCGGCAGACACCGTTACCGAAAAATTAGTGACGACCTGTTTTTTGACGTTTAGCTGTCGCTAGAAAATTAGCGGCGAGTGAATTAGTGACGGGAGTTTTAGCGACGGTGTGTCGTCGCTATATCATGTTTAGCGACGTTTGGCCGTCGCTAAATGCGGTTTTTCTAGTAGTGGATGAAAATATCTTTTTTTATGTGAAATTGATAAAACCTGATATTTAAAGGTCGGCAATGAATGTTTTGTATTGCATCGAACCGCCCCACATGGTAGCAATCCAACTAAAGATTTTAATTCCAGTGGGGACAACTATGATCTTGGTAGCTGTGGTAAAGTAGGCACAAGTATCAACTTCATTTCTATAAGTTGGTTTGATCTTGTAGTGGAGATAGTTGCACGTAATGACAAATCACACCCATATTATTAAAATCTTGTGAATAGAATGAATTTCACTTGGTTATTCACCATGTACGAGGATCTCTGTTAAAGTGAAAGGCTTGATGTTTCAAAATATGGTTCTAGTTTAGTCTCAAAAGAATGGATCTAAGCGTAATATTCCAGGCTCAATGGTAGCAGCAACAACTGATTTTCTTTTGAGACAGCTCATGATGTTCATATCGATCTATTATGTGCCTTTACATTTAGCAATGAACAAGCCTCATACAATAATTATCCTAGCTCTACTGAGCTAAGCAATCTGTCGAAGCTGTGGGATGAAAAAATGCATCAGTAGGGGAGCATTCCGCCTTAGGGGGAAGCACCAACATGAGTAGGGGTGGATGAAGTGGAAGCTAGAATGCCGGCTTGAGTAAGGCGGTAAGCTGAGAAGAATCATTGAATGTTTCAACTAGGGCTAGAAACAAGTTGAGCCGAGCCTGAACACCCCTAGACTCAAAGGTCGGCTCGTTAAGAATTGGCTCGGCTCAAGGCTCAGCTCGAAAAAATTTGAGTTTAACTCTGTAGCTCAATAGGATCGAGGCTCGAATCGAGCTCGTTTTGAGGAACACATAGGTCTTGATTTATCATTCATATATAAAGGTTTTTCATTTATATGCTAAAATGTTGAAAATAAAAAATTATAAATTAATTGCTAGAAAGTAAATGGTGCAAAGAATGTAGGACAGAGAGATTATTGTATTAATTTTTTTACCAGATTTGTTAGGCTCAATAAGGATTCGAGTCGAATATTATCCGGCTCAAAGCTCGGCTCGTTAAGAATTCAAACTTATCTTACGGCTCAAAGCTCGACTCGAGACTTATTAGGCTTGGCCTAATAACAAAAAAACTGAGCTCGAGCCTGAACTGTTTGATTAATGGCTCAACTCGTTTCCACCCCTAGTTTCAACATGGCCACTGATAAAGGAGAAGACTAATCAGAATGGGTTACTCTAGATTCAAACCCTGAACTAGTCTACATAAAATAAATATGTATCTATCCAAAATATAGACAATAGGATAGGATTAGGATCGGCTCAATCCTTTTAGTAAAGCAAGCTCCCTACAATCGCATCATAGGAGAGTGCAAATGGGGAGTTGAATGGCCCGGTTCCACGTAGAAGGGTTGAGTACCTTCTTACTTGGCTCTGGATTGTTCTGCTCCAAGGCAGATAGCTCCATCTTTATTAAACCTTCCTATAGAGATCTTTTTTTTTTTTTTATATGTGACCAATTCATTGTTATCACAGCAGTAAGCACTCAAAAAAGACACACAAGAATGATTGAGTGCAATTAATTAATAAATAGGCTCTTCCCACGTGCCATAAATGACCCACGAAAATGAGAAATGCCAAGGATAAAGACAAGGAAAGATGCCGAGAAGGAAGGCATTAATCAAACAAGCAAAGTCTTTTCTTTTTTTTCTTTCTTCTTTTTCTTCTATTGAATCAAGAAAAAAATAGGTTTGATTGTCAATATTTCTAATAGAATCTTAATATATATAAGACTAAGCAACTGAAAGAAACCTCATGGTGGAAGAAATAGAAAAAAATTCTCCACCAAGGGTGGAGGACGAAAAGGCATCCCTTAAAGAAAATCCCTTCAAACAATTTTTTGGGTATTTCAGAGGAGACCAAAGGTTCTCTCTACGGATTCAGTTTCTCTTTCGTCTCTTGTAGCTCCCCTTTTGCACTTGTTTTTTTGGTATAGCGGGAAGCTTTTTTCTAAGTCTTGAACCTTCGCACTGACTGTTCACTTTATTCCATTATTAAATCTGAATATGACCCTGAAAAATAATATTTTTTTTACCCCCTTATTTTTCAAATGGTTTTCAAAAAAATACTAGAATTTATATATTTTTTTATTCTAAGGGGAATCTTGAAAATCATTGGAAGAAAAGGAAAATAATATAATAAAATTTCTTGCTAATAAGTCTAAGTATCTTGCTAAGACATATTAGTGTCCTGCTAATAAATCTAAGAATCTTGCTAATAAGCCTAAGTATCTTACTAATAAGTATAGATATAACAAGGGGGGAATAGGCCGAACGTAAAAAACCATTGCATTGATAAGCTAAAATGAAAATTTAAATATGAAATAGGGATATTATTTCAATGAAGAAAGAAAAAAAAACCTCGAGCTCTAACTCAAAATTATCTGTATTCATCCAAACATAAAGAATTACCAAAACATTTGACCCTTCACACATTACAATATAAATGATTATTTAATCAAATAACAGACAAGAAATGGGTCGAAAAATGACTCTTCTACTTAGAAACAAAATGTTCTAAATGCTCCTTGAAATTCTTGCCCCCATTGGCTTTTTATCACAAAAACAAAGAGCAAATCATCCCGTAGTTGACCCGGATCTGTATGTCCAAGCTTTGCATTGGTCAAATTTTATTTCTAAAATGGGTTGTATTGATATTAGTATGGAGACAACAAAATTCTTCTATTAGGTCTAATATACTTATTCGATCTAAGGTTGTATTAGTATATATTAGTATGGACACAAAAGTTGAAAGATTTCGTTGAAATTGTTCATTTGGAAATTTCCCTGAAAAACTAATCATAGGTTCTTCTCTCTATCAGAACAATAGGATTGTTTAGAACATATATATAAAGCATAAGCATCTACGGAGGGTATTATTGATATTTCATATAACAAGTGAAATTTAAAACTGACATGTAGTGCACTTTACAGTTTTAGTAAGTTAGTCGCAAACTTTTATGCTTGCTTTGCTGAAAATACCCCTCAACTATCAAATTGAATATGGTGCTGACACATGACACACTATTAATTAAAAATTTTGAAGGAAAAGTTACAATTACCCCATGAGTTTTATCCTAACCTACAATTTGCCCTATTTATTTTTTAAAACCTACACTTTGCCTCCTGGTTCTTTTATACTATTCAATAATAACTTATAAAATTGTAATTTAAATTATATGATAATCATCTTCTAATAATGTCGGTCACTCTAATATTTTTTTATAGTTAATAAACATTATAAATTATCACTTTTTCCTTTCTGTAAATGCATATTAGTATTAATTTTTTAAATGTCTGTTAGCTATGAAAAAAATATAAAAAATCTTGAAATTACTGGAGTATGGTTATTGGACAGTTTAATTTAGGGTTTCAAAAGTTATTGTTGGACACTGTAAACGAAGTAGAGGTAAAGCGTAGGTTTTTGAAAATAAAGGAGGCAAAGTATAGGTTAGACCAAACTATAGGGGGGAGCTTTTGTAATTTACGCAAATTTTGAATGTTTGTTGAAGATGATTAGATTTTATTTTAACAATCTATTAGATTTATTTGACCAAATTTTGTAAGTTATCTCGTCATCTTGATACCCTTCTTTACACTACCTTCAGACTATGTTGCTTGGGATCATTTACAGGTTTTGAATCCAGATAATGTTTTGTTTCTTCATCCTCTCCATTGGCCATCGCCCGGGAGCTAGCGATTCGATTGCATTGTTGTAGACTTAAGCTCCGTCCGATTTCCTCCTCATTTGGCGAATCTCCGGCGACCACTCCCACGTCGACCTCGAGTCCTTCCTCAAGGGCAACAAGAATAGCGAATTCTACGGCCCTCTTACCTCCTTTGATTGGAACGAAGCAGAGCTTAAGCTGAGGAAGCGATCACCATCATTGAGGCTTCAGGAAACTATGTCATGTCCGGAATAATTAAGCTGCCCTCTCCAAAGAGCTCATGAGAGATCTGCTGTTCACGCGTTTGGCCAGGTTAGCTTTCTGGGTGTCCTTGAACTTTTGAGCTTTTTTGGACTTGTCTTTGCACAACTTGGCTTCGAATTGACCTTATTCATGGAAATTGAATATTGAGTTTCTTTGGTTGTAAGTTCTTCCTGAATTAAAAAGAACAATAGAATGAAAAAGCAATATTTTTTGCCCATTAAGCTTGAACTTATTACTTTATCGGATCAGTATTGCTGTCATTCTCAAGTGCACTCGCATCAAGGACATCTCAGGAGAAGCTGCCTCATCTACGCATCACGATGGCTATGAACTGCACGCTTCCTAGTGGTCAAGATACATGGCTTGAAGGATTGAAGCTAGCGTCTCATGACAGGAAAGATATATAGAGTTCCAATTTGCAGCTTCACGGGTTGAACAAGGCACAAGTCAGTAATGGTTGCTCTGTAGCTACTGCCTGATTTAGCCTTTGGCTACCATTCAAAGGATTCGTTCTCTGTATTGCAAAAAGAGTCAAAAATGGGTTCTAAGATAACCAAGTTCATAGGCTCCTAAGTAATATATTCCGAAACTCATGAAGTCAAGTCATATACCATAAGTCCTCATAGAGTAACTCTAAAAATGGACACCAGACAATCAAGCTATTCAAACATGTTTCAAAGCACACCACACATTTTAGTTGGAGTCTTATTCACTTGATTATTCATACGATAAACATGTGATATAGACAAGTTTATAAATATTATATTTCAGAGTAAATGAAAACTCTCAGAGCCTAAAAACTCCGTAGGTCACCATTTGCCTTCAAGTTTAATAAATATAAACATGAAAACATTTATTCTAAGAGAATCCATAAAATGGCAACTTAGAATATTTGTATGGAGTTGTAAAACTAAGAACTTTGTATCACTCTCTCCCAAGCCAATGGGTAAAAATCTATAAATAACCATCAAGCTTTCATTTTTCTAACCATCAGCCCATCAAACTCTCAATTGGACCAGTAGGCTACTAAGTGGCTTGCTTTTAAGACTAAAATCTTAGATTGACCATTGCACTTTTACATCTCTGCCCATCAGCTCTTTGAATTCCCCTTTTTGCTTCATCCACCCCTATGAACTTAACGGAATTGGTACATATTATGCAAATGAGGTACTAACCTGGATAGTTATGCCACTTATAAGTGAATTTTCTAGTACATCTGTCAAGATAGGACAAAAGTTGTCAAAGCCAATTCCGTTCTGCTCTCGTCTTGATGTTTTAGTTAAAAATTATGTGTTAATATTGCATTTGCACAAAGTATGGTAAATGGATCTCTTGGAATAGAAATGAGTGCATTTCATTAATTCAAGGTACTCAACTAATCACGTAGAGTCAATTCTGTTTTTCTTTTTTTAATAAATGTTATCTTTGAGTCCTTTGTTTTCTTGAATTGAATTCTTATACATATAAAAAAAAAAAACGTAATGTGCAAACTTTCCACCAAAAAGTACAGTATGGTGTAGATTTATCATCAATGTTATTGAGAGTGCAAATTTTCTATCAACATTATTTAGTGGAACAAATTAGCCACTGTGTTTTGAGAAGTGAAAAATCAACTCTAATAGTAGGAATATTCCATTAACCTTCTCGTGCCTCCATTGTTGCCGCAGTGACAGGCATTGTCAGCACTAGAAACAAAAATCCGCCTGAGTATAGGGAACAAAAAATCCTAACTATTCTTTTGTTAATCATGAAACGCTGGAGACAATTTGAAACCTTAACTCATGATCTTTTAAACATGTAACTTTCTACTCATGTAATTGACGTTGCTAGTGGTGAAGGTCGCTCCAAAGAGGAAGAATAGGTAGGTGCATCTCTTCATGGGCCACGAAAGCCTACACTTTGTTTCATTGATCACTTTTGAATGGTGATATACCAACTTTATTTCATTTATCACTTTTGAATGGTGATCTACTCCAATTCTAACAAACCCAATTCAAGCCATTAGAAGATGATTGGGGTTTGATTTGAAGTGGGCAATGGTTTAGCACAGCGGTGAAGAACCCCATTAAAATTGGCCCATTGTTGAGGTTGCAATGACCACTACTAAAAGAAGCTCACTAATCTAATGACCAATGGCTAATTCGCTCTAATGTTGATGGCAAATTCATGCTTCTTAAAACAATCGTGGCAAATCTGCTCCAAATCCAACTTTTAGTTGAGCCAGTTGAGTTGGCACCCATCTTTCCATGCCCAGATTATGCTCCTGTCTTGTCTTTCAATCGCCAGTTTGTTTTGGATGTCATAAAAGAACATGTACTCCATACTGTCATATGAGCATTTGGAACTAAAGCGATATTCGAGCAACTGTGCATGAAATTAAAGAAGATCTCTGGTCGAATACGTATTGAATAAAATATGAAATATATGAAATTAAACGACCTATCCCATAGACATAAACTACGCTACATGTCTTTGCATCTTCACCCAATTGACAAGGGAGTTGCTCTCCCCAACTCACGGTGCGAGTGGGAGAATATTTTAAGTACACATAAAAAAAAAAAACCTATGCTACATATGACTACATTGAAAACATAAATCTAGAGAGAAAGAAAAGTAAGACTAGTTTCACCGAGCTTTGACAATTGATGCCGTCACAAAATTCATAGAAAAATTATCTACTACTCTTTTGCGAGGTGGGATCTACAAGGCATCTAAGCGTCGAAAATGCCGGTTGTTTCCAATATGGCAAACAACAATGTTCATTGCTAAGCATCAACACAACTTCGGACACGGTTAGCCTCTCAATCAGATGTTGTTGAACACAAAGAAGTGCAACCTGGATGTATCTGGTAAATAATGAATCAACACCAGCGCATGTATCTTGAAGTTTTGCATCCTCCAACTCCAATACCTTTCCCCTTGTCCAAAAGTCCCATGCCTGTCAAGGAAAAAGAAAAACATGAGAAAAGACAAAAAAAAAAATACTACCGTTCATAATATATATGGGTTTAGCTCATGGATTATTGGCCATATTTTGACTAACTGAAAAAGAAGGGTCAAGAAAAAAAATATGGAAGCAGAGCAGCTCTATAAACAACTATATATGCAAAAATTCACAAATTATTCCAAAATATGTATAATATCAATAATAAAAAAAAACTATTTTGAATATTATGTCAAAAGAGTTTTTGATGTTCTGTGCATGCTCAAAACCAAAATAGATTAGTCTAATCTTACTGCCCCCTGAAAATTAGAAGATACACGCAATAGACGTGCCTTGCAAGCATCAAAGTACAACTCCTTTCAGAAAGTTCATACCTGAGCGTTTTTTCTTATATTTTTCCCCCATAAAAAGAAAACACTTTGGTGCCAAATTCATTAGCAAACTCGGAAACTCACATATCCAAGGAGATTGAGGAAGTCAGTCTGGAAAAAAAGAGGTGTTACTCTTGCCAATTAGGATCTCTAGCAACAAAACCCCAAAGCTGAAAACATCTGATTTAATAAAGAAAATGCAAATCATCATAAAACAAACAAATAAAATGAGCAGTGAAAAGTAAATGTTCTCAACCAACTTTCCAATAACATGTACTAGAAAAGCACTTGAAGCTTTGCCCCAGTGGCAACTTGCAAAAGCATGGGGTTGCACCTAGCCCGAGAACTGGGGTCAAGCCTTCTTGGAGGCAAAAGGCCCACCTAAGTTGCATACTTGCATTTCCCTGTCTTTTCAAAACAGAAAATTAAAATGTCCAGGAAGAATAAAGAAGAAATGAACTTCACATGACTTCAGAATGAACCAAAAACGAAAGTGTCCAAGCTCTTGTTGGGCAAATATTCGTATACAAGTATGTTTTCATCTCCTTCAATGCAACACCCAAGAAGTTTCACAAGATTTTTACGTTGGAGCTTGGCTATGGGCTTTGCCTCATTTTTCAACTCATCCCATCCTTGTTTGGATTTTCCTGATAGTCTTTTTATAGCCACCTCCTATCCATTTAGCAACTTTCCCTATAACAAGAAATAGAAATCTGAGCTTCTGTTTTTCTCATGATCCCACTTGTTCATAATGATTTTTCATGTTACGCATTGCTGAATGTCATATAGAACAACTGTGCTTCAGTATATGGATAGGGCTCACCTTGTATACCGATCCAAATCCACCCTCACTATGTATAGGGCTCACCTTGTATACAGATCCAAATCCACCCTCACCAAGTTTGTTGGCGGGAGAGAAGTTATTGGCAGCAGCAGACACACTACAAAAGCCGAACAGGGGAATCTCAAAACTAGTGTTGTTTGTTTTTGTCTAGTTCATTTCATTTGGCACTGCCTTACTGAAAGGCTCGAACTTGGGTCAAATTTTAACAAGTCCTCCCCTACTCGATGAA
The DNA here is from genome assembly GCA_000696445.1 of Aquilaria agallochum. Lineage (NCBI taxonomy): Eukaryota > Viridiplantae > Streptophyta > Magnoliopsida > Malvales > Thymelaeaceae > Aquilaria > Aquilaria agallochum. The sequence continues at coordinate 39,331 of KK901800.1, forward strand.
GATGAGATAGCCAACTTAACAGAATGATAGAAAACAAGATTTTCTATTGATCAAGATTAAGCATGAGGACTAGAACTTATGATTGGTACTAAAAAAAAACAAAGTTCAAATGGTAAAGGTACGTCATATGACTTGCCTTCGATGTTCCTCTCTTTTCTGCTAATCATGCACCACAACAGGAGGCCCAATCTAAGCATTCTTGAGGCACCGGAAAATGCTACAGCCATATGCATTCTTTTCTTCCTATTCTGGCCAACTGATCCTGAAACATATCATACCAAATTATTCTGCAAGTGCAGAAGCTGATAGATGCATATAGATTTCTTGTTTCATAAGCATAAGTAGCTTACAATTACGGACACACCTAGTTCCGAAGTTGATAGACGAATGTAAATTTCTTGATGGCTATCGCCTTGATTAAATTCAGTCATATCAATTAAATCACCGAACCAAAGCAAGCAACCACTCGCTCCATGACTGATATCTGAATTTGCATAAGCCGTACCAGAACAATAGTTCAAGCACATCACTTCACACTGCCTAAGGCTTATGCTGGTATCTAACCAAAACTCAAGCAAATCAGACAGTTTAACACCTATAAGCTTAAAAAATCCATTGCCTCCAGAGCAGTTAAGCGGCACACGTCTCACACATCCATCTGACCAATCAAACAGCTCCCATTTTTATGCTACTTTAGGAGTGAAACCCTTCAAGCAATCACACGTAGACTGTTTCGCAACACTGCAAAAGCCATTTGCACCACATCTTCCATAATTGTCACATGGGTCATTTGGATATGAATGCAAAAGATTCCATTCAGTCATTCCTTCATGAAGAAACACAAATCAACCGAACTGGATGAGCTCATTACTACCCTTCTAGGAAATGAGCCGTTGTATCTCTGATAGAAACAGTACAAAACGTTATCACGGAAGTTCATGACAAAAGAACCTGGATCCAAAAGTATAAAACCACTGAATCTAACTCCATTCCATGGTCTTGAACAACATTTGAGGATTGATCCCTTCTTGATAACCACTTCAGAAAAAGCATGACATTTGAATCTGTTAAGAGCAGTGAGAAGACAAAATACAAATATTAGATGAGGAGCACATAACGTTTTTCCGAAATAGTTCGTTCGATGATTAAACATAAATGCGAGAAAATATCAGAACAGCACCTATACACAGAGTCTCCTGGAGATGGATCCTCCAGACTTTTCCACGATGTGAGGAAAACATCAGTCCCCTGGTCTAAGCCACGCCCCAGACTCATACCTGGAAGTCTGGTGTCAGTTGGATGTTCAAAGCTTTGCCATACATGGCTTCCAGAACTAGCACTACAGCTCTGGTCCATAACAGCAAAATTTCCAGTATCTAGAACCTGAGCTCTTGGGTCCTGAGCAAGCTCGGATGAATTAGAGGACCATAAAATGGTTTGTGTTTGGTCAGAAGAATGAGTTGTCCACCACTGATGATTCCAAGTAACTCCACCTGCAGCTCTGATTGGATTGTTTCTGTTCGCAACCCAAACTACAGTTTTTGGGCTTTGCTTGTACCTGCGCCAACAAGTATGGGAAAGTTAAAGCCAACAGAAAAAGGACACATATAACTGGATTGAACAATATTTTAGATACTCAAATCTCTCACCAAGACAATGTCATCGATCACATTAGTTCCCAACTCTCATAAAGACAATGTCATTGATCACGTTAGTTCTTAAAATCCACTTACGTACAAGTATATGTACATCAAGAATGATTTGAGAACAATTAGGTCTTCCCATTAATGCAGCTAGTTGCACCTTTCCATAGCAGATATATATAAAATTTTCAATCAGAAATTCTAACCAATGCAACAATATGCAATATGTCTGCATGTAAAGCAAACACTCCAACAGAAATGATAACTGAACTCACATAATTTGTAACTAAATTCTACCAGATCTTGAGCTTAATACAAGACAAACCCAACTAAACCAACAAACACAACAAAACTAACAAAATGTGCTTAATATATATATGTATATATGTATACAATAACAGCTCTTGTAAGAAGATGTAAATAAGTTGAATGCAGAACATAGAAGTACCATATTCCCAAATATTTGCAGTCCGAATTGTCAGGAGAAAAGAAGCCTAGCTCAAACATGCGGCCAAGAGAAACTAAAGTCTGGCCATCAGTCAGGGGGGTAGTTGGACTCAAGGAGTCTGCCACAACAGAGAAATTGAAGAATAATGTGCTGGAGATGACAGAAAAAAACAAGAAAAAACTCCTTAGCGTGTCTACAGTAAACATTCCAAACAATGTAACTTCTCTATAGGACAAGAAGTTTTTGCTTGGAACTGCTGGTATCAGAAGTATGATCTTGTTCCTTACTGTTGGAACTTCAAAGTTATATACTCCTCTATTAGGATATGCTCGAGTTGTGGCCAGGATAGGGGTCCTGACTATTCAACACATTGATTTGCTTTTACAAATAGAACCCCCAACCCCTCCATTTCAAAGTTTTTGAAATTGAAGAATATCACCAATTAATGCTTGACTTTTATATGGAAATATTCTAGTTCACCTATGAAACATCGCCAGAAATGTAACTTCCCTATAGAAGTTTTTGCTTGGTTCTGCTGGAATCAGAAGTATGATATCATATGCTTGAATTTTGACCAAGGCATGGAGTACTGACTATTCAACACATTGATTTGCTCCCTTTCAAAGTTTTAGGGTACTGTTTCTCATGGAAGAAAAAAATTTCTAAACAGCAAAATTCTTGCTAAGCTATGAGGTTTCAATTTCACAAGGAATATTGGTGAAACCGTTCAGTTGGGAAAAAAAAAAAAAGGAAAAAGAATAGGGGAAGCGAACCTACCTCAAACCCCTCTATTTCAAAGTTCGGCCGGCGCTTCCGGCATTGAGAACGTCGTCCTCTGGCCACGATCTCGTGCGGCGGCGCCGCCATGTCCTCATCCGCGATCTCCCACTTGTCCACCTCCATAGCCATGGAACAACCTGGCCCCTTTCCCTCTCTGCCGCCATCAAAGCAGTGGCACGCTCACCGAAGCCGACTGATTCTGTAGATTCCCCTTCCCCTGCCTCAGAGCGGGAATTCATGGAATTGACGGTCCCACTCCGCTCGGGACAGCAACATCGGGTTCCGAGTTCCGATACAGCAAAAGGTGGTAAGCGGACCTCTTCTTTCACAGAACCGCCTGGAACCCAACGGAGGCCCGTGGCGGCTGGTGAGAATGGCTTCGGCCATCGGACGATGAACGTTTTGTGTCATCGTCGCTCATCGTTTCTGGTTAATCCCACCTTCTCCCTGAGGTTCATTGTTAATTACAATGTTATCGCTCAAGTTTGAAAACCTTTTCTTAACTGCCCATATTTTCAATAATCATGGAAAATACTCCTTTCTGTAAATTTCACTAGTCGTCCCTAAACTATATTTAATGTTACTAATTCATTCATAAACTATCAAATATTACTTAATCATCTCTAAACTATATCCAGTATTACTTAATCGTCCTGCTATTTATCTTATCATTAAAAATGGATGGAAAATGGATGCCACATTAGTAGCTACATCATTTTTCCATGCCACATTAGCAGCCACATCATTTTTCCATCCATCCTTAACGGTTGTGATGGACGCCAAGATGATTAAGCAATACTGGATATAGTTTAAAGATGATTAAGTAACATTTGATAGTTTAGAGATGAATTAGCAATATTGGATATAGTTTAGAAATGACCGGTGAAATTTACCCAAATATTTGACTTATTTAAATAATTTGATTTAAATTTATTCATATTTTTATTTATTTAAAAAATTAAAAAATATATTTAAAAACTATAAGTCTTTTTTTGTCATTTATATATTAACGTTTTTCATGTATATACTAAAATGTTAAAAATAAAAAATAAAAAATTAATTATTGAATAGGAAATGTTATAGAGAACTTGAGACAGATGGAGTAATAGGATAATTTACAATTATCCCTGAGATTTATCCTAACCTACAATTTACTCTCTACATTTTTAAAAACTAATACTTTGACCATGTTTTTTTTACATTGTTCGATAACAACTTTTGAAACTCTAATTTAAATTTCACGGTAGTCACCTTCTAATAATTTTGATCTCTTCAATATTTTTTTATCATTAATAGATACTTTAAATTATCATTTTTTTTTATGTAAATGTATATCAATATTTTTTAAAGGTTAGTTAACTGTAAAAATTTTGAAATTATTGAGATATAATTACTAGATAGTTTAAATTAGAGTTTTAGAAGTTGTTGTCAAGCGATGTAAAGGAAGCAAGAAATAAAGTGTATGCTTTTTAAAATAAAAGGGTAAATTATATGTTAGACCAAACTACAACTTTTTTTGTAATTTTTCCAAAATAATATTTGTAGGGATGAAAAACTAAACAACTAGACTTCAACATTACTATAGAATATTATTACGCATTTTAAAATAACTAGAAGATGAAAAGTAATCAAATAATTTAAATTTCATTTTTAAAAATTAATTTCAAATAATGAAAAAAAAGGAAGGTAAGGCTAGGTTTTTCTTTTGAAGCAAATATGGGAGAAACATACCTTCGAAAAAAAAAACTTGAGGGGAAAAATGTAATTGTACAATTGTACAATGGGGCTTCCGAAAACCTCTCAAACAACCTTTAAACTTATGTTCTTCAACTTTTTGAAAACATATGAATTGCAGCTTGGGTCCTAACTCAGTTGACATATGAATTGTAGATTGGGCCTTAGCTCAATTGATATATAGATCATCATATTGCATAACCAGCCAAGGTTCAAATCCTTATTATTGTTTCTTTTTGCAACTAGTTGGTGAATTTAGGTTGGGATATAATTATAACTTTTCATAAATTATAATTTTTTTTCATTTTTAGTGGTTAACTACTTGTAAATGAACCAACTTTTAAGAAATATACATATAATATAAAAAATAAAACTAAAATTAATAATATATGGGCCTTAAATGAGTCGATGAGTTGTGCTATCCATCGGCAAGATAAACACTTGTAGAGAATGTAAAAGTTTATCTCAACTCACTTCAAATGCTCCCATTGACATCTCTATTACTCAAGTTATATGAAAATCACTTGTAACCATCACCCAAAATGTCATATCAATTTGCCCCATTTTTCTCTAACAATTATTCTATTTGCAGTTGCATCCATTTGGAGTGACCATGTAATGCCCTCAAAATTCTGAGTATTTAAGTCTCAGATTATGAAGATAAAAATGGCTTAGAAAATTTTTTGAAAATGGGAATTGAGCTCATTAAGCTCAGGAGACATTATTTATGTGAGGAATTGGGTTTATGTGAGTGTTGGACACTCTTGGAAATAAATTTGGCTTAGGCCAAGAGAATTAGTGATGAAAATGGTGGAATTTAAAGTTGAAGGACTCAATTGCACAAAGGGATTTTTTGTGGAAGGACTTAATTGCATAAAATCAGAAGATAGGAGGACTAAAGGGGGAATTAAGCCATTTTAAATGGCCTAGGATGCTTGGCCGGCCATACCCCCCTAAAATACTAATATTTTATGTCAACTTCCACCATCTCCCATTATTTTAATCCACCTCCCACCATTAGTTATCACTTAGGATTCTACTTGTCTCCTACTATTTCTACCAACTTATCCCAAAAATCTTCCAATTAGTCTTCTTTACTTTCAATCTTGTCTCCCACTCATTTCAAACACATTATTCACCCCATTTGGACAAGCATGGCCAGCCATTCAACATTCACTCCCATTTTCATTTCATTCCATCACACAAACACTCAAACACTCTCAACTCCTCTCTCACCTCTCTCCATTTTCTACTATACTCTTTTCTCCAAGTTCCAACTCTTTTTTCTCCTTCTAAAATTCAGCCATGTCATGTTATTGGCAGTCATGAAGTTCTACCAAGTTTTCTTGGTATTCTCAAGCTTCCAAGGCCATCCAAAGCAAGAAATCAAGTGAGATATTGAAGAAAGATCATGTAGAAATTTCAGCCATGCTACCATTTTGAAGAAATTCGGCCAAGTTCATGTTTGAACTTTCTGGAAGATAAACCAAGTATTCTTGGTGTTTATGAAGTGTTAGAAGCCTACAAAGCAAAGATCAAGTGAAGGTTTCCAAGTAAAGAAGAAAA
>KK901800.1:45803-65153 GCA_000696445.1 Aquilaria agallochum
CCAAGGCCATCCAAAGCAAGAAACCAAGTGAGATATTGAAGAAAGATCATGTAGAAATTTCAGCCATGCTACCATTTTGAAGAAATTCGGCCAAGTTCATGTTTGAACTTTCTGGAAGATAAACCAAGTATTCTTGGTGTTTATGAAGTGTTAGAAGCCTACAAAGCAAAGATCAAGTGAAGGTTTCCAAGTAAAGAAGAAAATTCGGCCAAGTATGGTCTTGGCATTGTGGAGCTCTAAACCAAGTGTTCTTGGTACTTTTGAGCTTTTATGGTCATCCTAAGCAAGAAAAACAAGTAAATGATGGATGAAAGGCAAGGGTATAAATTCGGCCAAGCCTTTATTTTGGCATTAGTGAGCTTAAACAAAGTGTTCTTGGTACTAAACAAGCTCTTATGGATGTTCTAGGAAAGAACAAAAAAGATGGATGTAAAATGAAGGAAGTTTTGTAAACTAAAGGATTCGGCCATGTTATTGTTTTATATGTTTGTAAGTTAGCCAAGTGTTCTTGGCAATTATGGGTTCTTAGAGATCTATGGAACTAAGATAAAAAGGAAGAATAAAGCATAAATTTGGCCAAGGATTCATTTTAAATTCTCTAAGTTAAAACCAAGTGTTCTTGGTATATGTGAGTTTCTATGAACATATGAGCTTGAAAATTAAGAGAAATGTTTAGCCATAAATTTGGCCATGTGATTATGGAGAAATTGCATGGGCTTGAACACTTGTTCATGGTGTTCTTGGGCTCCTAAGTTAATTTGGGCCTATGTGGCTCCTAAGTTCATTTGGGCCTAAATACAAGAAAGGCTAATTAGAGCCTAAATACAAAAAAGGCTAAGTTGGGCCTAAGTACAAAAAAGGGCTAAATTGGGCCTTACCTCCTTAAGTTGAGGTTATGTAAGTTACACCAAGTATTCTTGGTAAATTATGGTTTTTAAGTTAATGAAAAGCAAGTAAATAACTTGTTAGTGTTTTGGGCTTTATAGGTCCATTAAGGAAAAGACAAGTTCTAACAAACAACAAAGCAAGAAATGGCAAAGGAATTAAGCAACAAGAGGTTACAAAATTTATGGTAAAGATTTCCTATACTCACTTTGTTCCATGGCTGTGTGTGTGAGTATTCAGGCCCCTAGGTGATGGTCAAAGAACCATGTGATTCTAGGAGTGCTAAGAGGGCTAAGTTGTTTCTGTTGCTTCAGCAACTCTGTATGAGGATTTCTCATACTCACTTTGTGAGTATTCGGGCACATAGTGCTAAGTGGGCTAAGTGTCGTTGCTTCGGCAACTCTGTTTACTCATGAGTTCTATGCAAGCATTACGGCTAGGAATTGAGTTTGGCCAACTCGATTCCCAAGCTAATGAGCTCGGTACAGTATAAAATAAAGGTCAACCGGAATTGTGTGTAATGGAATATGTTCATGCTTGCTCTACCCATCCGGAATGGTGTTAAGTGGTGTGTGTGTGTTTGTGTGCTTCTCTGTTTTGATTGTGCATGCTAACCCCCGATTATGAATATTATTGTTATATGTATGTATCTTGTGTTTTCTTTGTCTTAGTGTTTTCTTTGCAGGACTATGAAATAAATTGCCATTACGTTCTTGGCATAAGATAGGCTTTGGAAGCCATATGTTAGGCCTTGGAGGCCATAAGTTGGCTTTGGAGCCATAAGAAATACCTCACTAAGTTAGGCATTGGATGCCATTGGATTCCTTATTAAGTTTTATAACTCATTCACTCTACTTTACTTTTGTAGGAAAAGGATTACTTGAAAGATCAAGCTAAGAGTATTGGAATACTCTTTCTGTTGTGTTAAGGGTTGGGTATGTGTACGGTATTGCTAAAAAATATTCATATATATATATATATATATATTCTAAGTGTCTCTTATGGTATAGATTGTTTGTGAGTTAAACTAATGGTGTGGACTTCCTTGTGCAGGCTTATGGAGTCTAGAAGTTGTGGAACAAGGTTTATTAAGGTAGAATGTGTTCCATGATATTATAAGTTGATTGCCATGTATCATGCTTTTGGATATCCTAGCTAAGTTTTAAGTAATTTCGTTTACTTTTAGTATAACACCATTTTTATGACTTGTAAATATGAACTCCTGGACTATGGTATGTTTTTTGTATACTTGGTGATTTTACCATGTGCTTTTCATGTGCTAAGAATAATATGTAAGTATGAGAAGTGATGTCTATAATATTGTGTGTACAAATGGAGAAAATATTGGAAGAGGCTTATGTTTGGCTATATGCTATGGAATGAAGTATGTATGTTTTTTAAGGCATTTAAAAGCATGCAAGACATGAGTCCATAAACAAGTTTTCAAAATATGGATATGGTGTTTTGGTTGCCATGCATGTACTTGGCTAAGTATGATAAAGATCATGAAATGAACACTAAAATTTCACATAGGTACTAGCTTGTTTCTGAGAGCACCCCAACTTTACCTTTATTAAATAAGAACTTAACGAGCTCGTACCGGTAAGCATCCTGGGGTCGTGCCCGTATGTTTTGTTAAGTAATAATAAATGCCCCTTCTGTGAAAAATTCCGCTGCGTGTTCAAGTAATCCGGCCCGAATGGGCCAGGGGCAAGTTTGGGCATGACAAATCATTTTCATCAATGAAATTTACCAAGAACAATATACAAAATAAAATGAGTGATTAGTCTTTAACTAATCATTAGCAACTTACATTGAAAAAAAATGAATTAAATGAAATCAATCTATAATCTATAATGTGCTTACACACACACACACACACATTTTGAATAAATTATTGATTGATTCACAATACAAGAAAGAGCCTTTTTCTGATAGTCAAATTTCTTGAAGAACGAACTGCTAGAAATAAAAAATTTTGACAGTTCATAGTCGCAAATTGTTGCAACAACTATCGCAAAAGAAGACTATCCATAAATGTTTTGTTGGGATGCGCACAGCGGATGTGAATTTCTAGTTGGGCACAACGGACAAGAACAAGTTGTCAAGAAGAAGATGACACCAGAATTTTACGTGGTTCACTCTTAATTTTGGGCTACATCCACGGAATCGACTATGAGCCTTTCTTCACTAAATAAATAGTGCGCATACAAAGAGAGAAATTTCTCTAGACAAAATCCCAGAGATAAAAACACTATTTGGAATAAGTCCAAATAGTAACACTCAAGTGTTTTCCCAAAACACCCCAAATAAATATCTTTCTATTTTGTCACTTCCTAAAATAAATCTCTCTCTCACTGTATTTTTCTCACAGCCAATCTATGACTCTTTGGCTCTACCGAATGAATTGAACTGAAGAAACTAATCCCTATTTATAGGGAAGTTTACCGCGTTCTCCACCGCGCTCCGCAAATATTTCCACAATTTGCTCCCTCACCCGTGTCAAAATTGCAAGCCAATTTTGACCAAAGAATTCTGCCACCAATTTCAATTTCAAACATGTGGGCCCCACTTTTTTTTTTTAATTTTTTTTCTTTGTGGTGGGATCCACTAACAATCTCCCCTTCATGCCACATATGGGAGGAGATTCCATCACTGCTTTTATACAGAGTACATGCCGGCCGTGTGGCCGCATGCTTCAAGCTTCTCTCTAGAAATTACCTTTGTCAACATGTCAGCTGCATTATCATCTGTGTGAATTTTCTCAAGCTTCAAAAGCTTCTTCTCAGTCACCAAATGTAACCAATGATACCTCACCTCGATATGTTTAGTGCGAGCATGATACATTAAGTTCTTGCTCAGATCTATAGCACTCTGACTATCACAATGTATCACATACTCATCTTGCTTCAAACCCAACTCATGAACGAAACGCTTCATCCAAGGCATCTCTTTACCTGCTTCATTGGCGGCTATGTACTCTGCTTCAGTTGTAGACAGAGCAACACACTTCTACAACTTTGACTGCCATAAGACAGCTCCCCCAGCAAAAGTAAAAATGTAACCTAATGTAGATTTTCTACCATCAGCATCACCCGTCATATCTGCATCAGTAAAACCTTTCAAGATAGGTTTAGCACTGCCAAAATTCAAACACAATTTTAAAGTACCTCTCAAGTATCTGAAAATCCACTTCACAGCTTCCCAGTGAGTCTTCCCTGGATTAGATAAGAACCTACTAACCAATCCAACAGCATGAGCAATGTCTGGCTGAGTACAACCATGGCGTACATTAAAGATCCAACTGCAGAAGAGTAAGGAATGGTAGAAATCTCTTTCTTTTCTTTCATTGTAGTTGGACATGACTTTTTACTTAACTTGAAGTGATTCGCAAGAAGCGTGCTAACTGGTTTAGCATCTGCCATGTTGAACCTTTAAGGACTCATTCAACATAATTCTCCTATGATAACCACAGCTTACCAGCTTCTCTATCACGAATAATTCTCATACCGAGAATTTGTTTCGCTGGCCCTAAGTCCTTCATATCAAAGGACTTAGACAATTCTTCTTTCAAACTGTGAATCATCAAAACATCTTGCCCAATAATAAGCATATCATCAATATAAAGCAGGAGAATAATAAAGTTACCATTGGGAAACTTTCTGATATAGACACAAGAATCTGCATCGGTTCTTTTATAGTTCTGACCAACCATAAAAGAATCAAACTTTCTGTACCACTGTCTAGGTGCCTGCTTTAAGCCATAAAGGCTCTTCTTCAGCTTACAGACCATGTGCTCCTTCCCTTTCACTTTAAATTCTTCAGGCTGAACCATGTAAATCTCCTCATTTAAGTCGCCATGTAAAAATACAGTCTTCATATCTAGCTGCTCAAGCTCAAGATTTAGACTAGCTGTTAGTCCAAGTACCACCCGAATAGAACACATCTTTACCACAGGGGAAAAGATCTCATCAAAGTTAACTCCCTTTTTTTGATATAAGCCTTTTACCACCAAACGAGCTTTATACTTGACTAGCTTATCACCATATTTCTTCAACTTGAACACCCACTTGTTCTGCAATGCTCTTCTACCCTTAGGCAGATCCATTAACTCATATGTGTTGTTCCTCTGAAGAGAATCCACCTCATCTTGCATTGCAGTGATCCATTGATCTTTATCTGCACATGACTGCACATCTAGGAAGCTCTCAGGCTTCCCCGCATCAACAAGCATGACATAATCAGAGCTAGGATACCTGGCAGATGGACAATGCTCTCTAGTAGATCTCCTTATCTAAGACTCTACTTCTTCCAATGGAGAAGGTTGCTTCCCCTGCTCAAGACCATTGTCATCGCCATCAACCTGTTCATCAACGATGTCTGGTTGTTCTTCCCCATGTTCTGAAGCTCCTCCATCTGTGGCATTCTCAGATGGAATAGGTATAGGTGTCAAATCATCAACACCAGGAGTAGTTTCTGAAATCTCTTTTTGCAGCCAAATATCTTCTATATTCTCATGTTCTCTGAAGATAACATCTCTGCTTCTAACCATTTTCTTTTTCTCTGGATCCCATAACCGGTAGTCATATTCTTCACCGCCATAACCAACAAGTATGCATGGTTTGGCCTTACTATCAAGCTTTGATCGTTGTTCCTTGGGTACATGCATGAATGCTTTGCAACCAAACACCTTCAAATGTGAATAAGAAGCATTCTTACCTGTCCAAACATTCTTTGGGACTAGAAAACCCAAAGGAACTGATGGAGTCCGGTTAATCAGATAAACAGCAGTACTTACAGCTTCACCCCAAAATGTCTTTGGCAATTTAGACATCCTTAGCATACATCTGACTCTCTCAATAATGGTGCGATTCAACCTTTCAGCTGCACCATTATGTTGTGGTATATCAGGCTCCATCTTCTCATGACGAATACCATGCTCTTTCAATACCTCTCAAATTCATTAGAGGTATACTCCTTGCCATTATCCGTATGGAGACACTTCAAGTGCACATCAGTCTCCCTCTCAAGCACGGCATGGAAAATCCTGAAGCAATCAAACACTTGACTCTTCTTTTTTAGCAAGTACACCCAAGTCTTTCGTGAAGCATCATCGATAAAAGTCACAAAGTACCTGTTACCTCCCAACGATTCCTCCTTGATGGGACCACAAACATAAAAATGTATTAGCCCAAGCTTGGTTTTCTTTCGTGTAGAGGGAACACAAAAAGAAACTCTATGATGCTTTCCTAATAAACAGTAATCACAAGGATCAAGTGAAGTACCTTTGGCAATAGGAATGAAGGACTGCTTTGCCAAAGTCTCCAACCCCTTCTCGCTGATGTGAGCCAGCCATTTATGCCACAAATTCATAGTAGCATCATTCTCAACCACATTCAGTGAACCACTTCCACAAACATGAACACGTGTCCTGTATAAAGTGCAACAAATATCACCTTTTACCACTAGTAAAGAACCACGCTTCAGCTTCCACGTTCTATTTCTGAAACTCTGATCATAACTTTCACGGTCAAGCACATTCACTGAAATAAGATTATGTCGCATATCTGGAATGTGACATACATCCATCAACGTTAAAGTGACACCCAAACTAATCTACGTAACAATCTCACCGATCCCCAAGATTCTAGATTGGGTAGTGTTACCCATCTTCACCATCCCGAGATCAACCTTTTTGTAAGAGGTGAATAATTCCTTTCTTGGAGAAACGTGATAGGATGCTGCCGAATCAACTATCCATTGGACATTTGGATCTATAATATGATCACAGTCCCCTTGTGCACAAACTAGTGTAACCGACTCATCACCATCTGACTCAGTGACTGCAGCCGTATTTGTGTCATCAGGAGCTTTCTCCCCATTCTTTTCATCTTTCTTCCTCTTCCAACAATGCTTCTTTATATGACCAGGTTTTCCAATAATGACAACCATTGCCATCTTTTGACTTTGAGCGATCACGAGATTTACCACGACTACCCTTAGGTGCCTTACTTTTGCTTCTTCCTCTAGTCTCGATGACGAGAGCTTGTGAATGCTCAAAACCCAACTCCTTCTTTCTTGTTTCCTCGTTGAACAAGTTATCCTTAACCAAACTTAAGGTGAGTTTGCCATCTGGGGTTGAATTACTGATAGTAATCACCAATGTCTCCCAGCTCTCAGGTAAAGAACTCAGAAGAAGCAATGCTTGTAATTCATCGTCAAGCGCCATCTTCATGGTAGTCAACTGATTGATCAAATTCTGAAAAATAATTCAAGTGTTCAGAAATTGACTGTCCTTCCTTAAACTTCAAATTAACAAGCTTCCGTATAGTGAAAGCTTTATTCTGAGCGGTCTTTCTCTCAAATAAGCTTTCTAATTTTTCCCACAGAGATTGAGCATTTGTCTCTGCTGAAACATGGTGGAATACACTCATATCCACCCATCTCCTAATGATGCCAACTGTTTTGGGATTGAGCTNATTGAGTTTCTTCCAATCATCTTCTGACTTGTTCTCTGGCTTTGCTGAATCACCCGTAATAGGATCATACAAATCAAGACAATAAAGTAGATCCTCTATCATTGGCATCCAGACTGAATAATTTGATGCATTCAATCTAACCATTGAACCTAAGCTTTCACCCATATCTTCTTTAGCCATCAGCTCTATCACAAACTGATTGGTGACTGTATATGAGAGTAGTGCCCAACACCTTAAGGTGAATGATAAAACTACTTATTTTCTAATGTGGAAGATCTGCCTTTTAGGGGCAACCACAGAGCATACGATAAGCAGATATCACTCACCCAAATTTGGCTCTGATACCACTTGTTAGGATGCGCACAGCGGATGCGAATTTCTAGTTGGGCACAACAGACGAGAACAAGTTGTCAAGAAAAAGAGGACACCAGAATTTTACGTGATTCACCCTTAATTTTGGGTTACATCCACGGAATCGACTATGAGCCTTTCTCCACTAAATAAATAGTGTGCTTACAAAGAGAGAAATTTCTCTAGATAAAATCCCAAAGATAAAAATACTATTTGGAATAAGCTCAAATAGTAATACTCAAGTGTTTTCCCAAAATACCCCAAATAAATATCTCTTTATTTTATCACTTCTCAAAATAAATTTCTTTCTCACTGTATTTTTCTCACAGCTAATCTGTTACTCTTTGGCTCTACCAAATGAATTAAACTGAAGAAACTGATCCCTATTTACAAGGAAGTTTACCGCGTTATCCACCGCGCTCCACAAATATTTCCACGATTTGCTGCCTCGGCCGTGTCAAAATTGCAAGCCAATTTTGACCAAAGAATTCTGCCACCAATTTCAATTTCAAACATGTGGGCCCCACCGCTTTTGTTTTTATTCAATTTTTTTTTCTTTGTGGTGGGATCCACTAACAGGTTTGGTGAGGCCAATTGAAACTAAGGTGCCACTGTTGAAAAAGATCACCGATGATTTAATTTCTGAAAGCTAGGGGTTAGAAATAGGCATTGAAGATTTTCTGATGGTTAGAAAATCAGTCAAAAAATTTCTTTTCAATTTACTTTTATTTCTCCAAAAAGCTTGAGGAAGAGAGGAAGAAGAAGAAGAAGAAGAAAGAATGGAGAAGTGGGGCAGGAAATTAAAAAAAAAAACAATTATACAAATACAGAATTGAAACTAAATGGCCATCATTAAATAGAATACCAAAAAACTAATTAATATTTATGGCTTTTGGTACATGCATGCAATTAAAACTTTGTTTTTCCTTCTCCCAAGTAATCATCTTTAGGGTAAACCATTCTCAATTGTCAGTTTTGAAGCCAACAAATAATCTTGATTTGTTCCGCTCGTAGAAATGAGGCGCTGGAGTCAAGTGCCAAAGGGTAGGCACCTCTGAAGCCCTAGAGTATTGTAGATATTAAATTAAACTATATTCTAAAAGCTGTGAAGGCTACACTGTTCGAACTACAATGTAGGGATTATTTTACCCTTTGTCCCTCATGTGCTGCTGCCTATTTTTTTTTAAGCTTCTTCCAATTATGGTCAAACCCTTCTTTTGGTCCCTAGATGTTTCACTTCTACCCTGATGCTTTCCAACTTTCGCTTTCTGTTGTCAACTTTTGGTATTTCCCCTCTTTTGGTCCCTAGATGTTTCACTTTTGCCCTAATGCTCCCTGACTTTTACTTTCTGTCGCCAGCTTTTTGGTATTTAATATGAAATAATTTTAGTCAATTTATTTGTTTTCTTTTTATTTTACCTTTACTATATTAATGGTTAAACCATTCATTGATTAATATAAATTCAACACAATTTTATATTTTTTTTATGATGTATTATTTTCTAAAGTGAAACATTGGTTACCATTAACGTAATAAAGGTAAAAGGAAAATGCTCTATGGTTTAATGAAGTGATTTGGTCAATAATTCCTAAAATTAAAAGTGAATTTTTTTATCTATATTAAAAATTGAAATTTAAATTGATAAGAGATAAAATTTTTTAGTCAATTATTCTTTAATCACCAAAAAATATCTATCATTTCAAATAATGTGCAATATTATATTTCATAGTTTTATATTTTGATCATAATTGATAGTTTTAATGATAAGAACATAACATAAAAAAAATCTTAACTCAAAGTTTTAATCAATAAACATAAATTTATGACTTAGAATTTTTAAATTATTATTATTGATATTTATTTTAATTATAAATTTATTAAAAAAATTACCCGCTACAACGTGCAGGTCAAACATAACATCGTTATTTCTAAGCAATGAAGTTTCTATACTTTTTCTTGATTTTTTTGTTCATAAAAAATATATTTATTCTTCTTAGTGGTAGACAAATACAATTACAGTACTTTGTTTCTCTTGAATTTAATACTAATATTTTTATTACATTCCACACTAATGTTGTATTCACAGTGGGATTGTATTATATTTTATTTATATCTATGTTTGTGCATATATTTGTCTTTTTATCTAATTTAATGGAGTTAAATACCGCAATATACTGTTGCCCACTTTGAGCGGTATACAGTATAAATTTTCTTGCATTTTGTCATTTTATCGTATGGTATACCACCTATGGTATTATGTGGTATTTTGCATACCGCTCACTTTTTGTGTATATTTTATCCAAAAACTGTGGTATACTGCAAATACAGCGAGATATGAACCGTGGTATTTTATTTTTTGCGGATACATGTGAGATATTTTTTTTACTCATTTTATATCAAAATATCATAAATATATAAAACATTAAAATATAGTTAACACACATATCATAAAATAAATATTTACATTTATTCTTTTGGTTACTTTTCTTAGTTAATATAAAAATTTAATAGTTATTTTGAGTCACCTAGGAACTCAATATAATATTAGAAAATATATTGTTATTATTAAAGTATTATTTTTTTCTCTTATATCAATAAATTAGTTTCTTTCTAAGTATTATTTATTTTACTCTATATATATAATATTTTTTTATGTTTTTTGTATTAAAAATATATTCTATCATATATATTTTATTTATATTTAAAAAATTATGATGAGAAAAATTAGAATACATATAAAATGTACAAAAAAATTATTAAATATATGTCATCTTAAAATAATATTTTAATATTTATTTTTTTTATGAAAACAGTAATGGTATGGGACACTATATCATGCGGTATACCTAATAGTAATGGTATTTAATACCTTGCCTATAAGTTGTCTCTCTAATAAATTTGTTAATACAAACTTCAACGTTTGCGTGACTAATAATATTGATGAAGTTATTCATTTATTTGTATTTTACCTTTTACATTACCTTTTGCTTTTCCAAGTAAAGCTTCTTGAACTCCCCCAATAAATTTTGTATTAAAATATTACAAAATTAGTCAATATTTAGTTAAATTAATTTTATTTAATCAGAAAAATAATTAAATTAATTTTAATTAAGTAAATTCATTTTATTAGAGTTCATGCATAACCTTTTCACTTCTTAAAACTTGCATTTTTAATTATAAAGATGCTTCTGAATACCAAAAATAATAAATAGATTCATTGCATTTGTCTTTTTTCCTATTTGTTCTCTTTTCTTTGTATTTTTCATAAAATCATATACGTTGAAACAATCTAAGAAAAATAATGACAATCTAGCACAAGCCTCCCAGTGCATTCACATCTTTGGAATTTCACTCCAAAATTCAATTTGTGATTTTAAAGTCTGAAGAAGAAAATTACACAACTCTATGTCGTGGATTCGAGTACAAAGTTTCATCCTTGGGGGCGATTATTATGATTTTAGACTTGGAGTCAACGAGTCAACAACGAGAAAATTTGAAGAAGGAATTTTTTTTTTTCATAAGTAATCTGCTAACATTTGATATTTTAACTGTTTTTATAAATGTTACTTTTGAGTTCTTTGTTTTCATAAGTACTCAACTAATCATATAGAGGCAATTTAGTCCTTCATGACGATTACTAGCATTGGAGTTTAAACAAGTTTAATAAATTTGGTGCTAAAAAGTTTTCCAAAATTAATGTTAATTATTTTTTTCTCATGATCAATTTGCATGAATATAGGTTGTTAAATTCTCACTTCATAAGTAACTTCTATCTTCACCAAATAAAAGCAATGCAAACGAGAGAACGGCCAAGAATGATGGTTAATTAAACTTATTACAATTATGTGTTTTGCTATGTTTGAGTCAATTCACACTCTTTCAGTTACAGTGTAATAATCATACAAGTAGTAAATTATTCTCTAGGTACCTAATTGAGAATTTTACAAGTTTTAGAGTACTTAACTAATTTACAACTTTTGCAAGTTTTAAAAATAATGATTTAGAGTTTACGTTTTTTTTACTTTAACTAATATTTTTAAAATTTACTAACAAATAAAATTTGAACGAGTAACACTGGTGAAATAATCTAGTGATGCTATAATTTTAGATTATTTTCCAAATGTAAAACCTCATTGAGGTTTAGTTGTCAAAACAATTATTTTATTCTACAAACATATTAGCATCATTTTTTGATGAAATTAGGTAGAGATATCTAGCACGGTTTAGAGGTAGAAACGAGCCAAGTGGAATTAAATACTACAGACTCAAAGTTTAGCTCTTTAAGGATTGGCTTGGCTCAAATTCAAGTTCAACAAACTCTGTAAACATGGCTTGAAATTTGGCTTGAAAAGGCTCGGCCTCGGCTTAAATCATGGAGCTTAGTTCAAGCTCAATTGAGGTTCATTAGGCTCGATAAGGGCTCGAGTAAAATTTTTAAGAATTAGGGTGTTATTTATTTTATTAAAGTAATTATATCATACTCTGTCTGCCCTACTTTTTCTGCACCATTTGCATTTGGTATACATATTAAAAAAAGCTATTGTTTTTCACATCTTCCTAAATCTAGCATTCTCTTCATCGTCTTGACTCTCCACCCAATCAGCTTTTTTCTTTGTCTCTCTCCACGACTCCAACTCTGATCAATCCATCCCCGCCACCATACTCCATTGCCTCCTTACCCAATCTTGCCTTCTTGCTCTATCTCCTCCTTCCCTATCCTTGTCCCGCAAATTGACCTATCCTTCAACCTCGTCCTTCCTTGACCTTCTCACACAAGAACCATGATACAAAATCGGACTCGAACCAATCACCTGGGAGTTGAGACGTTCTAAAATGGCAAATATAGTAGAAAACTTGAGACAGAGAGTAAGAGTGTAAGCAAATGACCTAACCTAAAACTTGACCTAAAATATAGGGCCAAGGTCAGGTCAAAAATAGAAAATGTGTACTACAAGTTGACCCAAACCCAGCATGACATAAAAAAGGAAAAATTGGGTTGTTTTGGGTCCAACCTGAATGATCTAAAACCCCTAACCCATCCCATCCTTAGGCCACAAACTCCTTCAATCCTTACCCCAACCCATCTCAGCCTAACCCTAACTTAAGACAGACATTAAGCCTGCACTGTGGGCTATGAGTGGGAAGTTTGGGAGGCAGAGGATGAGGAAATTAAGGAAGAGATCATTCGCAAAGATGAATCAAAATCACTTGAAAGTTGAAATGGTGGAGGTGTCCAAGTGCATACATGAAACTTGGTTATGTTCATCACTCAATCAGCAACCATCATTGTTGTTGCCAGAGGAAGGGGAGCATCGCGGATGAAACAACAGAGATGGATGTCTAGTTGAACCAACCTAACTTGATCCTAACCAAATTTTTTGGGTTAGGGGCAATTCTGATTGAATGCCTATATAGGGTCGGTTCGAGTCAGGAATTGGAGGCTTTGAATAGGTTCAATAATTTCAGGTCCAATAATTTTTAACCTTGAACTCGCTAGACCCAAACACTTAACGCCCTCAACTTAAACTCGATTGAACTCGCCCCTAAAATTGCAAACATTGGACATTTTAGCCTTTTTTGCCCCAAAGTGCGCATCATGTGATAGCTTAAAACAAACGACATTTATCGCCCGATCAAAAACATGGCAGTCAACAGCCTAGAGGAGGCCACCCACCCTAACACCTTGAACACTAACCTGGTCGAGTTCATATCGACTCTGTTCTTCATCTTCACTGAATAAGGCTTTGGTATAACTTTTATCAAGCTCACCAGCGACAGTGCCACCACTCTCGTAGGCCTCATCACAACCACTCTAGCTCACATTTTGGTTCTTTTTGTTGCTATCTCCATCATTGCCAACATCTATAATGGCCAAGTCAACCCCGCCATCATGTTCAGGCAAGGCATTTTGATTTTTGCATCAGTCGATTACAAGTTCATTTTTCTTTCCGGTCTCTCTGAATTATGAGGAAAAGAAAATTCTAGATCTATGTTTCATTGCATTGAAGATATTTAAGTTCTTGTTATTGTTGTTACGTGAGTTTGGATTCTGGGTTCTAGTTGGGTTTAGTTTGGATTTCTACGAACAAGCAAATGTTGCAATTACATCGACAAAAGCATTCAATTCCTGGAAATAAATCATAAAATTCTAGCTTTTTCCTCTTATAAATTATGCTCTCTTCTATTCCTCTAACTATTTAATTGTTAGATTTCCATGTTTGCATTCACGAATTTGTGATAGAGCTTATTTTATATGGCAATGTAATTTCTAAATGAAATTTTACCAATTTTGTACAATATGCCCAGTTTTTCTTCCCCATTTTCTTTTTTTCCCCCTACATTTTTAGCATTAAGGTATGTCCCAGTTACATCTGATTCTACTAAAAAATATAGGGAATCTATTGGAATTACAATTGATTTTTCTAGAATTGAATGTTCTTAGGTTGTTCTGTAATTTTACTCTTTTTTTAAAGGATAAATAAAAGGTTGGGATAGGATGAAGAACTCTATTTCAGATCTTATTTTTTATGTTGGGAGTGAAAAGGAGGATGAGAAGAAGCGATAAATGAAGGTGAATGGTAATTGTTTGGCCTAATGTTGGTGAGCTGGACCTGGGATAGCCATTGGGTTCACTGGGTTAGGTAGTTGATCAAGGCT
The DNA here is from genome assembly GCA_000696445.1 of Aquilaria agallochum. Lineage (NCBI taxonomy): Eukaryota > Viridiplantae > Streptophyta > Magnoliopsida > Malvales > Thymelaeaceae > Aquilaria > Aquilaria agallochum. The sequence continues at coordinate 60,177 of KK901800.1, forward strand.
GGCAACATAGGATTCGTTAAGAGTAAGCATTGTTAAGAGTAAATATGTCATGTTATGCACACATCAGTTAAAAGGGCTAAAGTATCTCTTGTTTGCAAGTTTAGAAGGCAAGTTTAATAGTGCCCAGTTAAGAGGGCTAAGTGCTCAAGTCTGACTAGTTTGTGGGTTAAAAATGGCTTTAGGCTTATATCATATTAGGCTCGATAATAGTTTGAGCAAAATAATATCAGGTTTGAGCTTGATTCATTAAGAATTCAAACTTAAGATGCGGTTTAAGTTTGGGCTCGAAACTTGTTAAGCTCAGTTCAATAGCCAAAAAATTGAGCTTGAACTCAAAATGTTAGATAAGGGCTTAGGTCATTTCCATCCTTAGTAAGGTATTAGTTTTTCTTTTTCTTTTTTTGTTTTTTACTTCAGAAGCATTTACAAGATATATTAGGGTATTCATTACTTATGAAAGTTAGGAAAGTTTGCATCCTTCTTAATATCCGGAGAACATCAAGCTACAATTAGCAATTTTAGCACACAATGCGCTTTTGATGGAAGTTGAACCAATTGTGGATGGGGGATGTCTAAGCGTTAAGTCATTCGGCTGCCTTCTTGTGGGCTGGTGTGTTAGTTTTGTCCTATCAGTTCATAGTGGCCCATTTTGTCCATAGTCAAAATTGGGAATTCAACCTGGGCAATGATCTTTCATTTTGTAAATATTGATTAAATTACATTAAAAAATAAAATTATAATTGATACCATATTGAGTATAGGGGTTTGGGCCTATTGTTAAGAATTGATTTATATGGAGGCCATGTTCAACATCAATCATAATTAAGTAAAGTGTTTAATGAGGGAAGACTCTTAGAATAAAATCACTTATTAATTACAAGTCAAGAAAACCTAGATTTAACTCTTTCTTCTATAAAGGAGACATTTATGACATATTCAATGTAGGTACAAAAACTCCACTTTTCCATATTTACTTTGTCTAGTTTTTTAGAACTAATTTGACCATCGGTGGGTTTTTCTCTGAAACATAACTTTGGTTCACTAACTCCACTATAGCAAAACTATCAACAATCATTCAACCAAAGACTACATCTTGTAAAAAAGACTTATGGCTATTAGCAAGAGATTTGAGATTTAATTATTCACTCTCCTTAAGCCTCATTTCCATGTATATAAAAAAACAAAAAACAAAAAAGTAATACCATGAAAAAGTAAGGCATCATGTAGATTTACCATCAATGCTATTAAAACTGCAAATTTTCCATCAACATTGTTTAAGTGGAACAAACTAGCCACTATGTTTTGAAAATTGGAAAATCAACCCAAACAGTAGGAATATTCCGTCAACCTCCTCCCCATGCCTCCAACATTGCTGGCAGTGATAAGCACCACCAAGGATATGAATAGGTGCGTCTCAGCATAAGGAACAAAAGTCCTAACTATTCTTTTGTTAATCATGAAACATTGGAGACAGTGTAATTGATGTTTCTAGTGGTGATGATCGCTTCAAAGAGGAAGCATAGGTAGGCGCTTCTCTTCATGGGTGACAAAAGCCTAAACTTTATTTCATTGATCATTTTTTGAATGGTGATATATTTACCCTTCTAACTCTAACAAACTTAATTAAATTAGTGAGCTTTTTAGTAGTGGTCGTTACAACCTCAACAATGGCCAATATTGATGGTGTTATTTCACTCTAACGTTGATGGCAAATATTTCATGCTTCTTAAAACAATGGTGGCAAATCCGCTCCAAATCCTACCTTTGGTTGAGCCTGTTGAGTTGGTATCCATTCATCCATGCCCAAGGTTATGCTCCTGCTTGTCTTTCAGTTGCTAGTTTGTTTGGGATGGCAAAAAAAAAAAAAACATGTACTTCATAGTATCATACATGCATTTGAAATTAAAGCGATATTATAACTATATTCTAAAAGGAAAAAGGCTTTTTTCTGTTCATCAACAATAGCTACACAAGGCGGCCTTTTCTTTTCTTTTCTTTTTTTTGGATTCTCCCAATTTATGGTCAAACTCCTCTTTTAGTCTCTAAATATTTCAGGCCTGCTATAATGCTCCCTTACTTTCGCCTACTGTCACTAGCTAGAGGGTACACCGTTTGTTGATGGTGGCATGATTGGCATAATATAAAGCTTGGGGATAAACATTACATGGTTCCAAGGGTATTTTGTGTCATTTTTTGACACGTCCGAAATTTTCCTTTCCTGCAAATTGATCAAATCGCCCTTTTAGTCCCTAAATATAAAATTTCTGTCATAATGGTCCCCAACTTTCATGATCTATCATAAACTTTTTTTCTCTTGCTAATAAGAATTTTTGTAGAAATTAAAAGTAAAATGTTTTTAAGGGGAATGGAAGAGAAGTGTCTCAATCCTTGGGCGCGGGTGTGGCAGGCTTTTCAGATACCTATCATGAACTTTTAGGAAAATAAAATTTTGATGGTATGCTTAAATTTAATATGATAAAACCTTAAATGAAAGTGAGGGAGATACTTTTATTGACCATATTAAATACCAAAAGTTTTTTCTTTTGCATGGTTTGACTTAGAGTTTTAATTATATATGTTTGATTCAAAGTTTTGATTAGTCGAAACAAATACACATTTTTCATAATGCATGAACACTTTATATAGATTTGATTTAGAGTTTTTATTAGTTGAAATAAGTGAACAATTTGTATTATGCATGAATGCACAATTTTTAAAAGGTTTCATTTTATCACTAATTCATTAGTAAATAAAAATCTGGAAAACTTATGCATGTATATTATGCAATGCTATTCTACACTATAAAATCCATATGTTTTCTTTTTTCTTAATGGTTTTATTTGAATTGATTAATAGAATTGATTTAATCATTTTTCATTTTTTATCTTTAATGCTCTTTTGACCTTATATAAACACATCTTTAGTTAACTACTTCATGTGTTTACAATTATCTATACTTAGATTTTACTTAATGTCAAGATAAGTCTTACCCTTTTACATTGTTCAATCAATGACTTATATTGATTATATTACAACTAATGTTGGTCCCATATGCCTCGCTTACTTTTAAAAGTCATGGGATTTTCACTATTCATTATTGAAGATGAACAATTCTTGTTTTTTTTTTTCTTTCTTTCTCTCTCTCTCTCTCTCTCTCTCTCTCTCTCTCTTTTCTTTTGCCTATTTGCTTTTTCTTTTTCAAATGCAATTGACGCTTTCTTAAACTCAATCCCCTTCTCACAAGGCGTTCACATTTTTTATGGCCTATTTTGTAGTTTTTCCAGTTTTAGGTTGTCCCACACATTGTTCTGTTTAAATGCCAATTTACTCCCTAAGCTTATACTCTTTTCCATGTTAGTCCCTATGTTCCATCTATGTTCTATTTTGGTCCCCAAATGTAATAAACATTTAACTAAATTCTTTCTATCTGTTTTCTAGGTCCCTAAAATTTTTTTTATTATTTTTATGTACTATATTCTAAAGTAAGACATTGGGTTATCAGAATTTGTTTATTTTTATGTTAAGCGATTTGTTTACATTCAGTAAATCAATTATTAAGCCTTTAATACCTAATATTTTTCTATTTCTTGTCTTGGTTCAAATCTTTGTTTTGTTGCTTTTCTTTAATTTTGTTTTTTGAAATAAAACTTTAATCATTATAATTTACCTACTTCTAGCTATGGTTTTGATTGATTCGGGTTTAGTCAATTTTTTTCTTTTTATATTTTTTAAGTTAATATTCAAATTATTAATTTATTAACATATATTAAACACAATTTTATTTTTCAATCTTATTATTGTTTTATTCATGATTGCGTTTTGTGATATGAATTATTCTCTATGGTTTAATAAAATAATTTGGTCTACAATTGCTAAAATTGACAGTAAAAAATAGAATTTAAGTGACTAAAAGAGGAGAGTTTTTAGTGAATTATTTTTAATGGTAAAATTATACATTATTTTGAAGTACATGTGAGATTGTGTTTCTATTTACCGACTTTTAGTTATTGTTCAGATTAATTAGGCTTTAGTTCATTTTTCTCATAATTTTTTAATTATTTATTATTCAAATTTTTCATACTAAATTTATTGTAAAATATATCCGTTACATCGTGTAGGCCAACATATCTTGTTTGAACTATACATGAAACTAAAGAACATCTTTGAAATTGAACCACCTATTTGCCCATCCCATAGACATAGACTACACTATACTACTAATTGCACATGTGTAATGCACTTTAATTAAAAACTAAATTATTTTTTATTTAAATAAATATAATTCTAATTATTTTTTTCAAAAACAAATAGTAGTAGTGATAATTTTATATTTTTTTTGTTTATTATATTTCTTCTTAGTTTCATTTTTTATTTTTACATAATTTTTTATTATAATATTTTATTATAATTATCCTCATTTGCACCCTCCATCATAATAGATTGCCCATTGTATTGGATTTTGGTTTAGTAAATAATAATAATAATAATAATACAATGTAAAATATACTATAAGTAGTACTAGTCTGAAAAAATATTATATTATTTACGATTTTAAGGTGCTTATAAAAATTATTACTTTGTACTTTTAACATCTTATTAAAAATGCCAAAATTTCGCTTCCCATTATAAAATGTAAAATTAATAGTGTGCAGTTTGTGAAGAAAATATCTTTGATGGCCAAAGGAGAAGCTCCCTAATCGAATGGCCAAGATAGCCACAACCAAACACCCATGGGGGGCCTCCTTCATCAGTGCCCAAGCGTGTCACCCTCGGATGCAAAAACTGGGGCCTCGGGCAAATAAGAGGCCAACTGAGCTCCGTAGGCCCTTTGGTGCTTTGTCACAGGTAGAGGTGTTCAGTGGGCCGGTCTTGACGTGGCCCGGCTCGAGACCGGCTCGCTTGGAGCACGGCCCAGGCACGGCCAAGACCGGCACGGCCCAGGCCCGCGTTAAGACCGGCGCCATGTGGGCCGTATAT
>KK901801.1:7351-31749 GCA_000696445.1 Aquilaria agallochum
TTTGGTTTACATATGCAGGATGTGGCAATTCATGAGTCTATCAAAAAAATTTTGGCATATAAGTTTAAAGCAATGCTTCGTGAAGGAAGTTTGTATGTTTTCAAGAATTTCACAGTTCTTCCAAAAAATAAGACTTACTAGATCGTAGATACACATCAATTTATGATTCACTTTACTCATAATACACAAATCTATAATGTGAACAATAAACCTCATTATTTTCCCATGTATAGATTTAAATTTGTTACTTTTGACCAACTTACCACACACGTGGACCAAGAAGAATTTTTTATAGGTTTTCCTAAAAGTTTTCTAAAATACAATCAAATGTTACATGTACTATCTATATATCATTATTTGAATTCCTTTTTGTATGACAAATGTTGTGGTAGTTGTTGTGGAGGTTGGTATAATAAAGTAACAAATTGTTAAAGGTGATTCAGTTGACACATTAACTATAAAATTACAAAGTTTGAGGTATTTTATATACCATGATGTTCAATATTTTCCTTTGGACCATTTGTGTATTTTTTTTTTGCTAATTTCTATTTTTTTATATAAGGAATAAAATTCTACTTACATTATGGTCAGAGTTCTCCAAAAAATTTTTGGAAAAAAAGGGAGAAAATGATTCATCCTGTGTTGTAAAAGCTCTCACTTCGTTGCTTGTCAAAACTTTTCAAAGTTTTTAACATATTGTATATATGTTCTCTTATCTACATTTAGCTTTACTTCTCATTCCACTATAATATAAATTGTTTAACTAACTTATTTTTGTATAAGCCGACCAAGCTTAGGAACTTCATGATCGAGCAAGATTTATTTAAATCTTCAAAATTTTGAGGTTGACATTATAATAAATGATTTTATGTAGGTTTCTAAAATCAATTTTTGGTTTACAGTATATGTCTTACTTTGATTAATAACCTACCACCCATGATTATATTATATATTTGAATATATATAATGGTTAAAACACTACAAGAAAACCAAAGCAATGGTTAAAACACTATAAGATTATATAGATGAAATTATGAAAGATTTGTAATTTTAGCAACTAAGATCTATTTCATTATAATTACAGGTTCTATAAGAAGTAATTCTCACATTGAATAATACTATTAATAGAAAGTAAGAGTTTGGATAAATTTTGTATAATATAGCTAGACTACATATACAAATAATGGAAATATAACGTACATTCTAATGTATAAACCTAATTTCAATTCAAGGAATAATTCTCGTGTATTGCATGAGTTGCTCAACTAGTGTTTTATATATACTTATATCCGAATATTATACGTCATAATATAAAACAAGTGTGAATATATCAAATATTGTGTTTCCTAAAACTGAAGATATGTACATATCAAATACTGGATATATGTATAAACTTAATGTAGAAAAAATAAGAGATCTGTACAAATAATATGTAACACATGTATAAATGAGATTACAAATATGTTATGTGTTAAACCCCCCAAGTAAAAAATAGATGCAAATGTGTCAAATCCCGTCTTCTACCAAAATTAGAGACATGTACAAATCAAATATAAGATATATATAAACTTAATGTACAAAAAAAGTGAAAAATCTGTACAAATAATGTGTGACATATATATACAAATGCGATAATAGACATGTAATATGTTACTGATATATTCAATAACATGTAAGGGTTCGACCTCTCATACAAAAAATAAGTGTGAACACATTAAATCTAGTTTTTTCTAAAAATTTGAGATATGTATAAATTGGATAATAGATATGCATGAAACTTGATGTATAAAAGCAAGTCATGGATTTGTAGAAAACATGTGCTACATATATATAAATGAGATTACACATGTTATAGATATGTAAGTTAAATAAACTTTTACATATGAATAATAATGTATTTGACATTGTTTGTATAATTGAGTTTATTCTTTTATACATATATAATTGTATGTTAATATTATTCTCTTTATTTATTTATCCTATATTATAGTGTAATATTAAAATTGTTCATATATTATTTCTGTATTTATATAATTTCATATCTTTGTTCATATCATTTTTCAAATGTGTGTATATGTGTGTGTACATATACATACATACATACTTGGAAAAACTTAAAGGATTGTAGTAAAAGAAACAAAACCTGTTAGAGTGACTGAATTGAAACGTTAAAGAACCAAGTTTGGAATTTTCCATAAAGTTGGGGAAATTGGTTTGTCGAGTGGATGTTTGCAAAACTCTTCGCGCCTCCAGTCACTGCTTCACCATCTCCCACCGCCCTAATCTTCTCAAATCGTCGCATCTCGTCCCAATCTCGCATCTCCCCAAATTCTGTCGCCGCTTTTATCTGCCCCAGCCCCATATCCAATTAAGCTTCGCCGTTTGTTAGGCATCTCTCGGGGATGCGTTTGGAGGGTGGTCAAAAGAGGTGTCATCATCGGTTAGGTAGAGAAGCTAGCCCGGTGCTGACCATAAGGAGGAGAAGGGAGGGAGACGAAGAGGGATGAGACATGACAAAAATTTTCAAATTTTAGTAAGAATATTGCTGAAACTTTGCCTGTATGACATATTTAAGGTAGGATGTATATTTCAATGCCGTATGTTGTACATAAAAAACTAATTATATATGAACCAAAAAGATTTCTAGCTACATCACTGATATAATATAGGCTTCTCAGTTTCAAATTTGGTGCGTTGAGTGAGGCATTGATGGATTTGCTTGTACTACCCGATACCAATATATTTTGCTTAATTATTAAATTTGTACAGTTTTCGTCTTTCGAAAAAAAAATATTGTACAGTTTTTTATACGATCCAAAGGTAAAAAAGTGTAACTGAAAATTCATAAAAGATCCAAATAGACTATTCTTTCTCTTTTTTCTTCTCTCTTTTCTTTTTTCTTAAAAAAAAAAAAAGAGATAGAAGCAGATAAGTACGTAAACAATTCTTTATTTTATTATTTTATTTTATTTGATTTTTGGGTGTCATTGTGGGAGGAATTTCGATCACCTTCAAACTCGTCAAAATCTGAGGCATCTTTGATCGAAAATATTCTGCTTAACAACCCAGTTTAATGATCTCATCCGGCTAAAGCCCAAAACAGAAACAGGCCTTTCGTAAACGTCTAGAAGCCTGCTTATCTGGACCACAATCTCGATATATACATACTGGGATAATTATAATTTGCTCCTGAAACTTAGGTAAAATTATACTTTTTCTCTTTTATTTCAGAAATATACATTTTACCCCTACCTTTTTAATACAGTTTGATAGTAACTTCTAAAATTTTAATTTAGATATTATGGTAGCCATCTTCTAGTAATATCAATTTGTATGGTATTTTTTCATAGTTAATGGAGATTTTAAATTATTAGTTTTTTCTTTCTATATTTCTTTTAGCTTTTAAAATAATATTTTTAAACATCAATTAATTATAAAAAAAATACTATACAGATTAAAATTGCTTGAAGATGACAAATGTATAGTCTAAATTAAGATTTCAAAAATTACCGTTGAACTGTATTAAAAAATAAGGGGTAATGTGTATATTCTTGAAAATAGAGGGGCAAAGTGTAATTTTACCTAAACCTTAGGGGGTAAATCGTAATTAACCCATATATATATACAGTTCTGAAGCGTAAATTGCATATGTAGCCCCTAAAATTTTATTATTGTCCTATTTTGGACCTCAACCTCAAAACCTTGCACCGGAGGTCCTCAATATCAATTTTTTATTTCATTTTAGACATTTGGGCGATGGAAAATATTAAAATTGACGGATCTGACAATGTGGCATGCTAGCATGAGACGATTTTCCATGGTGGCACAAAAAAAAAAAAAGAAGAAGAAAACTAATAAAAAAAGAAAAATACAAAAAAAGGAAAAAAAAACAAAAGAAAAAGAAAGAAATCGGAAGAAAAATGTTCACGCTCTCCCGTTGCCGCCGCCGTCCATGTCCAGTGAAATAGAAGGTGGAGGAGGTAAAATTGAGGCTTAAAAGGAAGGTGGAGGAGGCGAAATTAAGGCTTGTATGCTGTCTTTGTCTCCGAATAGGTTAGTAGGTGAAATCGAGGGGCGGGAGATTCAAGAACGAGAGGAGATCTACAAAGTGCTAGAGATTCACGACGGCGAGAGATTCAAGACCGCGGGAGTTTCATTACGGTAGGAGATTTATGAACGGTAGACAACAAGAGAGCGGAAGAGGGGGTGGGAAGAGACTCGAGACAAGAGATTCGCAAACTGCTACCGGAGGATGTGAAAGAGGATTGTAGAGGTGGAGGGGATTGTTTACTCGTCTGATTGCTCGATTTTGGTGTGAATGGACGGGGGAGTCACTAGGTACCAATGGAAGAGTCGGCGAGGATTGGTGGACGGAGGTGGGAGACAATTTCTTTCTAATTTTTTTTTATATTTTCTTTTCAATTAGTTTTCTTTCTTTCCACATCATTATTAGGGTTGATTCATTGTGCCACGTGGCCAATTGTCCCACGCTAGCATTCCGCATGGCCAATTTTAGGCATCTGCCCCAAGTTGGCATGCCATGTGGTCATTTCCGTTATTTTTAACATTTTCTGTCTTCCAAATATCTAAAATAGAACAAAAAATTGAGATTGAGGATGTCCCATACGAAGTTTTGAGGTTAGGGTTTAAAATAAGACAATGATGAAATGTTATGAGCCACGGGTGCAATTTACCTTGGTTTTAACACAGGAAAATAGTTTTTTTTTTTTCTAATACACAAAATTAAAGAAATAGAGAGTAATGAATTTTCTATGATGCAGTAACCGAAACTAAAGTCGAAGTCCTAGAAGTAAGCATCTCTAACCAAGTTACTAATAACTCGCCAGTGCACGAATAGTAATTTTTGTTTAATATACAGAAGAGAAAAAGTTGCTAGAGTATATTTAAGGGCGTATTTACCTCACGAATTTTCAAAATCTATGGAAAATAAGATTGTGGGAAAGTTAAAATCCAGAAAATTTTAGAACATAAGAATGGACAATCGTAGGGAAAAGAATTTAGAGAATAATGTGTTTGGTTTGAGTTGGACTTAGCAAAATGATTTATTGGATCTTATTCTGCAAAAAAAAAAAAAATGTTTCATTTTTACCTTTTTGAAAAATCATTTTCCTATTAGAAAATTTGAAGCATTACTTCCTAAAAATTGTATCACGGTTGCATTTCCGTTACTGAATGCCTGCCGGTTGTATTTCGGTTGCTTAAAGCTCTTGCTCCTTTCGCCCTTCTCACCCTCGGATGAGTCAACTTATGATCAACGTCCTCGTGGCAGAAACACACTTCTATCTACAATGACTAATTTATATGAAGCATTTTTGTATTTTCAAAAAAAATTTATTTAATTTAATTTTGTTTTATTTTATTTCAAGGATTCTCAAGTCTTCACTTGGAAATGTACCGTTTTAGAACAAAGCAAAGTTGACTATTTGTTCCAACATGCAGGAGATGCCGAAAAACAGATTGGTATTACGAAAAGGTGAACACTTCAAAACATACAATATATTTTATGGCCTAAAGACCCTTTCATACTCTGAACCTTATCAACTTAGATCTTTTAAAATTTTGAGTTGGGCTCACTCGTCCCCTAAACTTTGAAAATTGATATCTTTGACTCTCTTGGTTTACTTAAATGGTTATGTAAGTTATATGAAGATTGAAAAAAAAAAAATATGAATGACCATTTAACAATTTGACTCAGATTTTTATATTATTTCTATTGTTTGCTTCAATATTCTCAATTCGAGTAATTTAGAGAACTACTAACATTGTATAATCTATATGATCCAATTAGCATCCTACACTAAAATATGATTCATTTAATTATAGTACCCAACTCGATTATAAAAAAATGATTAGTTAATCCTTCATCTTTCATTTTATTTTTCTTTTGGTCCTCCTATAACCTAAACAACCATTTATATGGGCCAAAGGGTAAAAGATACCTATTTCCAAAGCTTGAGGAGCGAGTGAATCCGAATAAAAATTCAGGGATAAAAGGTCTGAGTTGGTAAAATTTAGGGAGTAAAAAGGGCTTTATGCCTATACTTTACATGTAGCAGAATTTCATTTTCACAAGCTTTAACGTTTAGAAAATATAGTAATGACCAGAAATAATTTTACCATACAAAAATTGTACAATTTTGCAAAATATATAAAATGACCTTTCGTTACCTGAGTAAAAATTTGTAATAGGTCAATTTTGCAAAAATAAAAAATTTGTTAAATGGACAGAATATTCACTTATTTTAGCGGATGACCTGACTTAGTATTAGATGTTAAAAAAGTTATTCAACAGTATCTTTAATAGAATTAGATACCTGAGCAGCATTCCAATGGAGCATATATATTTTTTTTTTTGCAGGCGGCGGTTCTTCTAACCAAACAGGGGACAATGTTGATTGAGATGGGAGCTGTGAGTTATTTGATTATTGTACTTTTTTTTTTCTGACTAATACCCTCTTTAATTTGATGTGTCAGAGGAGTTGAGGACCTGCGCTTTTGTTCCTCGACTGGGCATGCATAATATATATTGTAAACTATATATATACTTTACTATATATAATTACAGTCTCTTGTTTTAAAGGGTGCTGTAAATATTTTTGTGTACTAGGAACATCTCTGGCATTCCTGGACTAACTTCTGCTTGTATACCCCCACTTGATGCCTGGTGGAGATGGCCCCTTTTGTGCTGTAACATTTATTCCCTATTCACCCAAAAAACGAAGAATATATATATATTGCTTATTTCAAAAATAACAACCATGCCAAGAACTTTACTGACTTTAGCAAACACACCACTACAAAATTAATCCCAAATTGCTTGAGCAGGATGAATCCTATAATGCTTGATTGTTTGGTTTCATACTTCAGACATTTTATAGGTATTTTGTTGTTCCTTATGGTGCCCTTTTTAATTTGTTTAGAGCATCATGTTCAAGCCAAAGAAGAAGAAGAAGAAGAAGAAGAAGAAGAAGAAAAGACTGAAATGAGTTTAATCAAATATCGATTTTGCTTCAGAAAGATGTAATTAATGACACTAAAAGAAAGATTTTCTAGAATTTCTAAAGTGTTCATGAATCTTCTTAGTTTGATAAATTAAGTGCAAATCGAGCATGGGTTACTATAAACCAAGTTAAGGTCGAAGCCCTTGGCGTTACCCTCTATTTTTTTTTTTCTCTTTATATTACAATTAACGATCAGTGACTTATTAGCATATTGGTTAGATCAATGGTGGCGTGTTTGATATAGAACTCAGACTTAATTTAGAGGCAAAGGTATTAGTTTAATATTTCTGCCAAAAAAGAAAAAAATATCGGGGCAGAATCTAGTGAATCCAAATGAAAGTGAAAGGCACAGCTAGTGTATGGTACAGAAGAAATGTTTATAAACATAATATGCCGGTTTATTAATTATTAATTAGTGTAATTAGCAAAATAGATATGAGTTGATTCCGGAATTAGGTAGGAGGTTAGTGGTGGTGTGGATGATAAATAATTAGCTTTGCTAATACAAGTAACAATTGGTACTCTAGGACAGTACGGTGGTTAGGCCAAAATCCACCAGGCATAATCCCGTTGTATGGTGTGGAATAGAAATAATGGAATGGACAATTTTTTATTGTTTTCTTTCTGTTTGGGCAAAATTTACCCACTGTACACTGAAGAAATATATAATCATCTTTATCACCACCACATTAATTAACAACGTTATCTTGTCAGCTATTTTATAATATGTACAGAGAACACACACACATATATAGCATTACGCAATTACTAAACACTGATATGTGTTCCGTGTTTTATATGTGCCGTGGTTTTTATAATTCTAAACCAATATTCACTTGCTTCCGTACTTATTAAATCATTCGAATTGATGAGGAGATTAAGAAGTGAGAAAAGTTTATGAACTATTTGTACTTTTTCCCTTAATTATTTGCACACGAATTGAAAAAGTTGGAACAAATAAATATTAAAATGAAAGTTTTTAGGAATATATGGTAATTTACTAAATATAAAATTATTACAAAAATTTGATATTGTTCAAAATAAAATATTATAATAATTTTGGGATGGAGGGTTCTATGGTACATGGTGGTACGAAATTATAGAATTTAGCAGCCACATCAAGCAATCAAAAGTTTAAAGTTCAAGTCGGCCTTTTTTTAAAGAAAAAACCCTGCAACTAGATAACAAGTTTATGAAATGGGAATATTAAGGCAAAATTTCATCCACAAAAATGATATTCATATGTAGGTGGTTAAATAAAACTTCAAGTTCATGAGCCATCTTAATTAAAAGGACAAAGTTTGAGCAATAAGAATGACATGGATTAATGTATTCCCATTGAACATTTTGCTCCCCTTGTACGTAGGAGTATATTCGGAAGGAAAGGAAGATGTTTTAGCATGCACATGTGAATGTTACATTACTCTAGATTTTAAGTTCATGAATCTTCTTTGGTCGTTAAAATTAATGATTTTTCTTTTGATATTTGGAAGCACACAAGAGTCAAGAGTATAAGGAACAATTTAATGCGTCATTTTTTTTATACCCATTCTCTTTAATTTTGTGAAATTTTGCAGTATTTCAATTGAAATTTTGCTTACTACAGGGTATAAGAAACAATTTAATGCTTCATTTATTTATATTTAACTCATGCATTAGCTACTTAAAGAGAAGAAACCTTTAGATACAAGTTAAGACATGAACTTTAAGTGACTACATCATATGAGAGTGAGAGTTGTCACTTCAATAAGGCTAAGGGCCAGTTTGTATGGGTTTAATGGGAGGTTTAGGTTGTTAGCAAGTTTTTTCTTCTACTTATGTGGTTTGTACGGTTGGACCTTAGAAATGTCTTAAAATGTTGCCAAAATTACACTCATGCCAAATATTTTCTTCTCACTCTCTAGCTAGAAGATATTGTGGGAGGAGTAGAAGTATGGCATTGGTGTTGATTAGCTTGTGCATCCGTCCGTCGTGAACTTTTCTAGCTGCTCTATGAGAGGGAGGGAAGTGGTATTGCAGTTTCAACCTGATAGGATGCAGTGTGGTACCGTGGTCAACTATTCTGAGTTTCTATCGGCTTCGGGTGAAGGTTCAGGTGGGCATCACTGGAGTTTAGGGTCACATTGAAGGTTGAACCGGAGTCATTTTGCATTGGATCTACTAAATCCAGGTCCATCTCACCCCATTTTCAAGTTGATTGTACCCCTTACCCAGTGGTCGCTCGATGGATTGTGCAGTGATCTAATTAGTTGTTGACGGTCATTGGCGAGCGATGGCCCTTGGAGTTAATTAATTGGGCCAAACACGAACTCAGGTTTGTCAACTTTCCATTTTGTCTATTTATTATAACAAAGTTTTTTTTTCCTCCATGTGTGCATTTGCTATTGCCTTTATGGTAGTTAATCAAGCTCTGTTAGATTTTAGCATTGATTATTATTCGGTTCCATATATCCATTATCAACGTTTGAAGGAGCTTGTTAGAACTGGGTAACCACCAACTACCCTGGAATGTGCATTATTAGTATGTTGGAGTTTTTCACGTTTTCATGTTATAGTGAAATATTTTGTGTGGTTGATGCTGTTATTTCTGTTGTGTGAGGAGATGGAGATATTCGGCTACTCTAGTTCATAGTTATGATTTGTCATGATAGTGAGACAGACTGGTTAATTGTCACATAACTGTTTTTCATTGCTTGTTGAACTTTATGGCATAATTGTTGCTGCTCCACTATTACTTATAGCTTGCTTTGTTGCGCATCAAATATTGAATCCATTGATTGGGAGTCATGGTTACATATTGTGTGTTACTTAACTTGGTAACATGATGTGAGTTAGGATCTCGTGTTCCCATAATGTCGGACAACCAAATTCCCCCATGTTCCAGTTCTTCGCGATCCCGTTCACAAAACCACTAGGATAGGGTGAAATGGGATCATATGGCTATTGTTATATTCTGTCGAATATCAGCTCATTTTATTAGCCTTGGCCATGTTGATGATTGGAACCCAACAAAATCGGGTTGGTGAATGATCTTTTTGCAATTCTGCTTTGAGACCGGAAGGCAGTACACTATGGAGCAGATTAAAAATAAGTTTCAATCTCTGAAGAAATGTTTGATATAGAACTCAGACTTAATTTAGAGGCAAAGGTATTAGTTCACTATTTCTGCCAAAAAATAAAAGAATATCGGGGCAGAATCTAGTGAATCCAATGGTACAAAAGAAACATAAAAATAATATGCCGGTTTATTAATTATTAATTAGTGTAATTAGCAAAATAGTTATGCATTGATTCCGGAATTAAGTAGGAGGTTAGTGGTGGTGGTGGGGATGATAATTAGCTTTGCTAATACAAGTAACAATTGGTACTCCAGGACGGTACGGTGGTTAGGCCAACTCCACTACGCATAATCCCGTTGTATGGTGTGGAATGGAAATAATGGAATGGACAATTTTTTATTGTTTGGGCAAAAATTTCCCACCGTATTAACAATGTTATCTTGTCAGCTATTTTATAATATGTACAGAGAACACGCAATATATATAGCATTACGCTATTACGAAACACTGATACGTGTTCCGTGTTTTATACATGCCGTGGTTTTTATAATTCTAAACTAATAATCACTTCCTTCCGTACCTATTAAATCATTCTAATTGATGAGGAGATTAAAAAGTGAGAAAAGTTTACGTACTTTTCCCCTTAATTATTTGCACATTAATTGAAAAAGTTGGAGCGGGTAAATATTAAAATGAAGGTTTAAAGAATGGTATGGTAATTTACTAAATATAAAATTGTTACAACGATTTGGTATTGTTCAAAATAAAATATATATATTAATTTTGAGATGGAGGTTGATATGGTCACTATAAAAAACAGCAAATTTCCAACGGGTAAATTTCTAACGTGATGAGTCATTTTTGCCAATTGGAAAAAGGAGAGATGGTTTTCCAATGACCTAACCAATGGAAATTTCAAAGATTATATTTTTCAACGGCTTGGCAATTATAAATTAATTTCCAATGTGTAAAGCTTCCAATGGCCTGTCAGTTGAAAAGGGGGTTATTCAATCAATATAATTTTACAATTTTAGAAAGTATGACATGATTTCTAAAATATTTTTTAATAATAATAATAATAATAATAATAATAATAATAATAATAATAAATATATTTTTATAGTATCATAAATATCATATATATATTAATGTATCATATATGTATGTATAATACGATGTATCTACTATATTATAATATATACTACGATGTATAATGTATCATAATATAATAAATCATATATTATAATGTATCATATGTATCATAATTATATTTATATATAGATGCGCGTGTGTGTGTGTGTGTGTGTGTGTGTGTGTGTGTGTCTTTATGTAAGTGCCGATTGGGCTAACCTAGCCCAAATCCAACCTAACCTAACCCTAAATATATAAACCCTCCTAATCCTCTTATCTGCCTCTTATCTCTCATCCTTCACCCTCTCATCTGCCGATCTTTCTCCGGTTCCCTTTGGTCCCCATCCCTTTACCTCTCTCGCTTCTTTCACCATCCTTCTGTCATTCACATCTCCCTCCACCATTTCCATCTCCCTCTGCCGTTTGCCTCCCTCCATCGCCATTTGCATCTCCTCTCCGATCACCCTTTCTCCTCCTTATCATTCGCTGTCTTATAAGTTTACATTTGTTATATTTATTTCTCTTATATTTAATATGTTTTAATGTGTTTTGAACCTTAAAGATATTTTTTCAATATGTTTTTTAGCTTAGAGCATATTTGAACTCAATTGATTAAAAGTGGACTTAATTTACAATTTTACAAGTTTTAATCTAATTGTGTTCTTTCAGGATTTTGACAGATTGACGATATTCTAGTAGAAAAATAATATCTTGAGCTACATAGATTGAAATGAAGTGATTCTTGATTCATTGGAAAGCTAACATCTGGAGCTACAAATCATATGTAGACCATGAAACCCAATTTGCACGTTAAGTGGGTCAAATTTAGCTTCAAATTCATGATTTGTACATCATCGCTGGTTCAGAAGCAGTTGCGGTATTTTGGGCATATCTTTGGTTGTAAATGTTTGTTTTACGCGATTCAGGTGTCATTTTGAAGATAAGAAAGAGCTATACAAATTTCATGCTTTGAGATTTAAGATATAATGGCTACATCAAGGTGCAATTTCAGATTGAAGTTCCTGCTGATGTTCTAGAAAATTGTTTAGCTCATAACTTTGAAACCTTCTAGTTATTTTGAATCTTTTTATTTGTGTGGGGGTAATTTTGTAACAATATAAAAATTTTAGGGAGATTTTATGAATTTAGCGCACTAGGTTAGCTTTTATTAGAATTGGAGCACAGCAGCTCATCTCTCTCTCTGGGGCGGCAGGCCCCTTTTTTCTCTTCCCCAACTCTCTTTTGTTTCTTTTCTTGCTTCTTTTATTATTTTTTTTTAGTGATTTTGTATGGCCATATCCAGCTAATTTTTTTATTCTTGGTGGAAGGAGACTGAAATCCCAAATTCTTTAATACTGTGAGATCAAAGTTGTTTTTATTCAGTCAATTAATATTTTGAGTATTATATGTCATTCTATAATTAATTTCATGATTGTTTCGTTTATATACTAGAAGGTCTGCTAGTTGTTATTTGAATTCAATCTACTGCCGAGTTAGAAATCAAATCTGTAATTGGTTGGTTTCTCTAATATGTGAAGCAACTAAGGTTTATTGATTTACTGCATTAGAAATCATTAGGTCTTAGGGAGAATGTTCAAGTAAATTAAATGTAACAACTTGAGTTTGTGTTATTTAGTTTCATCGATCTCTCTAGTTTTTAATGTAATTGTTAAATTAAATTGAAGTTCTTGTCTTCAGTTGTTTAGCATCTAGAGTTAATTAGATCGCTTGTTTTCTGGTTAACTATGACTAAGGAAAGGTAGGAAGGTAGCTTCAACGATGAATATTCAAAGTTTTGATTGATCTATTTATGTATCGATAATCAGTTGTAGGAATTCAGTGGTAGATGTTACTTGATGCGAAGGTTTGCATTCCTAATTGTTTCATTTTATTTCTTACTTAATAAGTTTCTCAATTTTCGTTTTCTGATCATTTTTATTTTATTTTATTTCATTTCTGATTGCAAACAATACCTCAATTTTTATTTCAATTTTCTATTAAGAAGTTTTCAGATAAAATTTTTTCTTGAGATTCGACCTGGTTTTTACTGTTATACCAGAATTATTTTTGGAGGTTTGAAGGTCGACCACTGCCATTCCTTGCCATTTGCCATTCATTGCTCCTCGTCGTCATTGGCTTTTCATCGCCATCTGCCTTGCTCCTTGCCATCCTCCTCACTCCTCTGCCTTTTCTCCTTGCTGTCCTCCTCACTCCTTACCTAGCCGATCTCATTTTTGGTGCAGATCTAAATTGTTGGTGTTGATTTGATTTTTTGGTGCTGATATGATTTTTTAAATTTTTTAAAATTTTTGTGAAGGAATCTTATTTTTGGTTAATTTTTGAATTGTTGTGAAATTTTAGAATTTTGATTTTTCTAAATTTTTTTCTTGTTTGTGAGTTTTTGTTAACCGTTGAATTCTAATTTTTTGTTAATTGTTAATTGTTGCTAATTGTTGTTTCTGAATTTTTGTTAATTGTTGCTCATCTGAATTGTTGCTAGTTTTACCATGTATGTTTGTGTGTCCTTGTGTGTGTTGTAATGGTTAGGTTTGTGTATCCTTGTGTGTGTTATAATGGTTGAAGAAAGAAAGTGCACCAAACGGCTACAAGATAACTTAGGTTAGTTTGAGTTTTTGGTTTGTTTGATCAGTACTTAGATGTTTGTATACTGCCAATGTTATTCGATCATGTCACTTTTTCTTGTCCTCTATTGAGTGAAAAAAGAAAGAAGCCTGTACTAGTTGGTAGAATTTTCTACATAATGGAGTATTTACGTGTACCAATTTGTTATATGTATCAATTTGTTTATTTTTTTACTAGGGAAAGCATGAGAAAGGCTAGAGAGCTAATTAAGTACTTACTAGTAGAGAGAAGTAGAAAGTTGAAGTAGGCAGAAACCAGGTGTGTGTTTTTTATTTTAGGTTATTTCATTTTATCAGTAATTTTATTTTAGGTTATTTTTTTATTTTTTTCTTGTAATATTTAGGTTCTTTATTTTATTAATGTGTAATTTAAAGTTATTTCAAATATGCGTCAAATTATTTTAATAGTTGGTAGGCAACCCTTTTAATCTTTTCTTTTCAAAAGAATATTTTTTTTGCATAAATAACAATATATATTTTAAAAAAGAAAAAAAAAGTTTCCAATGCATTTTGATGTAATTTTTTTAAATACCATGACATTTATCAATGGCTTTGGCCGTTGGTAACTTTACCAACGATTAAATGCATTGGTAGATACCAACGGTTTTAGCTATTAGTAAAAAAATTCAACTGTTACTACAAGTGGATGATTTTGGATTGTTAGTAATTACTAATTGCTCTGTTAATATTGCACAAACATTAGAAATTACCAACATTTTAATATTTGACAGTTGGTAAAATAATTTCTAACACATTGATTACCAACGGCCCGTTACCAATGGCTTTGCGTTGGCAATTTCAAATTTCCAACGCATAACTGTTGGTAATGACCAGTGAAAAATAACCTAATTTTAGTACTAGGTATATGGTGGCATGAAATTATAGAATTCAGCAACCACATCAAGCAATCAAAAGTTTAAAGTTCAAGTCAGAATTTTTTTAAAGAAAAAACCATACAACTAGATAACAAGTTTATGAAATGGGAATATCAAGGCAAAATTTCACCCACAAAAATGATATTCATATATAGGTAGTTAATTAAAATTTCAAGTTCATGAGCCATCTCAACCTAAAGGACAAAGTTTGAGCTATAAAAATGACATGGATTAATGTATTCCTATTGAACATTTTGCTCCTCTTGTACGTAGTAGGAGTGTATTTAGAAGAAAAGGAAAACTTTTAGTATGTGCATGTGAATGTTACATTACACTTTAGATTTGAAGTTCATAAATCTTCTTTAGTCTTTAAAATTAATGATTTGTCTTTTAATATTTGGAAGCACACAAGAGTCAAGAGTATAAGGAACAATTTAATGCGTCATTTATTTATATGCATTCTCTTTAATTTTGTGAAAATTTTGCATTATGTTAATTAAAATTTCACTTACTAAAGAGTATAAGAAACAATTTAATGCTTCATTTATTTGTACTTAACTCATCCATTAGCTACTTAAAGAGAATAAACCTTTAAATATAAGTTAAGACATGAACTTTAAGTGACCACATCATATGAGAGTTGTCACTTCAATAAGGCTAAGGGCCAATTTGTATGGGTTTAATGGGAGGCTGTTAACAAGTTTTTTTCTTTTGCTTATGTGATATGTACAATTAGACCTTAGAAATGTCTTAAAATGTTGCCAAAATTATAATCGTACCAAATATCATCTTCTCATTTTCCAGCTATAAGATATTGTAGAAGAAGCAGAAGTATGGCATTAGTGTTGATTAGCTTGTGCATCTGCCAGTCACGAACTTTTCTAGCTGCACTGTGAGAGGGAGGGAAGTTGTATTGTGGTTCCAGCCCGGTAGGATCCCATGTGGTACCATGGTTAGCTATTTTGGTTTTCTATCGGCCTCGAGTAAAGGGTCAGGTAGGCATCACTGGAGTTTGACATCATAGTGGAGGTTAAATCGACATCATTTTGCATTGGATCTATTGAATCTATTGAATCTAGGTTCATTTCACACCATTTTCAAGCTAATTGCACCTTCACCCATTGCTCGTTTGACAGATTGTGTGGTGATCTAATTAGTTGTTGATAGTCATTGGCAATCGATGGTCCTAGGAGTTAATTGGGTCAAACACGAATGCAATTTGTCAACTTCCCATTTTGTCTATTTATTATACCAAAGTTTTTTTTCCTCCATGTGTGCGTTTGCTATTGCCTTTATGGTAGTTAATCAAGCTCTATTAGATTTTATAATTGATTATTATTCAGTTCCATATATCCATTATCAACGTTTAAAGGACCTTGTTAGAATTGGGTAACCACTAGCTACCCTAGAACGTGCACTATTAGTATGTTGGAGTTTTCCGTGTTTTTATGTTATGGTAAATTTTTTTGTAGTTGATGCCTTTATTTCTGTTGTGTGAGGAGATTGAGATGTTCGGTTACTCTAGCTTAGAGTTATGATTTGTCATAGTTGTGAGACAGACTGGTTAATTGTCACATAATTATTTTTCGTTGCTCGTTGAACTTTGTGACACAATTGTTATTGCTCCATTATTGCTTATAGCTTGCTTGCTTATGCATTAGATATTGAATCCATTGGTAGGGAGTCACAATTACATACCTTGTGTTACTTAACTTGGTAACATGACATGAGTTAGGATCTCGTGTTCCCATAATGTCGGACAAACAAATTCCCCCATGTTCCAGTTCTTCGTGATCTTATTCACAAAACCACTAAGATAGGGCGAAATGGGATCATATGGCTGCCGTTATATTTTTTCAAATGTTGGCCCATGTTATTAGCCTTAGCCACGTTGATGGTAGGAATCCAACAAAATTGATGAATGATCCCTTAGTAATTTTGATCTAAGAACAGAAGGCTGTGTACTCTGAAGTAGATAAAAACTAAATTTCAATCTCTTAAAACCCATTGGAGTCATAGGAAACAACTTCTAGGGACAACCAATGGCTTGGGGTGGGATTCGACTATCGGTATTATTAAAGTGGGTATGCTATATTCAAGTACTTTGTTATCATGGCCTTATTTGAATGTAATGGTTTGTGGTTCTTTGGGTGATACTATTTGATTATTCATGTAGAGCCAATGGTAGTTTCTTTACTAGTTTTGCTAATGTAAATATTGTAATTTCGTTCATGCAAGTCTTGCCTATTGTTGATGCACTGAGGAACATAAAGATGCCTAACTGGGACAATTTGTACTATATGTTTGGACCTAGCATAAACTTCTCCACCTATGGTAGATCATCCTATCCGCCTGCACCTGAAGATGGCAAGATTTCATTTCAAGATACTGGACATATGGGTGTAGCCTCGGGTACATAGCAGCATACAATCGGCCAAGGTGGTGATCTTTCTAGCCTCCACGATGGGTGTTTCTAGATGCACGGTTAGTGTGGATGATGTACCTATTGAGATTATTGATGAAAGTACAAGTTGGGGGCTCTTTATCCCATGTCGACAATGCCTCATCCTTCTCTAACGATCAGTTTCTTCCCCTTCACTTAGATTAGCTGGTCTTAGCTCCAGTTCTTTCTAGTGCTTCTAGGAATGTCTGGTTATATTATTAATGAGGTAGATAGGTCCAACACTTCCAAGTGTACAAAGGTAAGTCAGTGCAAGGATCCAGATAACACATAAGAGATGTTGCTTATCCTTCGAGTCAGCCAGGATTGGTGAAGTGAGATATCATAGGCTTCTGTTTCCCGATGTGCAGACACTAGCATCGGATCTATTATGTCCATCATTTTGGAGCTTCCCAGTATTGCTGTTCTGACTGTGCTTGGATAGCCGCATACATATTATTGGCATGGGACTTAGCTTTGAGGGAGTGCTTCATTTATGGCTACCTCACTAGTGAGGTTTGGCTTACATGGCTTGAAGTCGAGATTGGTTGTGTGAAAGATGCTGGCTTCTTTAAAAGAGTCCCCAACATGTGATTATGATAGCTTTTATGTCACAACTCTTGTGTGTGGGATGCACTTTGTCTGGTTATTATTTAGATACACCACGTTCCTGACTTTATTATGCGCCTTATTATTGAGATTTGTGGTGTTTGTTATGCATTTCTCTATGGCAGATCATTTTAGTTCAATGGAGTCTTTCTAGGCCTATCAATGATTCCTAGTGGATGCCGTGGACAATGAGTGGTTTATATAGAAGTTGTATTTTATGGAATCAGTTACATATTGCACTGGGATGGCTTAGATTGTGGTTGGAAACTAGCTTTTCTCCACGACAAGGCTTGCGTTGGAGGAAGGCAGTCACAGTTTGTGGTCGGACAAGGAGAGGCCTACCAAGCTGAGGAGAAGTTAATATTAAATACCTAACACAGATGAAGAAAACCTGCCCACATGGCCTTCCAAAGTCTAGTCAAAGGGGTGTAAAGGGTGGAAGAAAAATGGTATTATGGGAACAAAAATTGAGACCCCACTGCTTGGCCCTTTTGAAAAAATGAAAAATGTGTTAATGAGAGGTTGAACACCAAACAACTCGTTAAGCTTTATACCTAGAGCTGAAATTTAGCGCAAATGCAGTATTAGTCCCTTAACTTTGGCAACTCATACAAGTTAGTTATTAAATTTTGATACAATACAACTTAATCCTTAAAATTTCTAAAATTGTGCGAGTTAGTCCCTTATGTGATGGAAAATAAGCACACATAGTCATGTGACCTAGGTGCCGTTTCTAAGTGGCTACTAGTGGAGTTACACTGGGGAGCAGTGAGCAAAGGATATGGATTGCAATCCCCTAAACTCGTGAAACCTGGAAACCAAGGTATTCATGGTCACATTGACGTGATAGGTGTGATCAATCTACCTAGGATTCCAAACTCAAGTAGCTGCAAAGTTTTTGAAATATTCCCGGCAATTATGGCTTTGCTTCATTTGCCTTTTGTAAGGCCAAAATTGGGGGCAAACAGTTATGACTTGAGCACATTCAGGAAGCAAAATTTGTTGCTGAAACTAGACATGAATTTGGCCTGAGCTTCGTAAGGGCTTCAGTTAAGAAGGTGGGTGAAAATATGGAATTTCTTTTGTAATCCTTGTTCCAATTTGGGAGTTTGAATTGATTATGGTTTCTTGGTTTGAAAATCTGGCGTTATCTTTAAGGTCGATTGTATGAAAAACTTTGTTCCATTATGAAGATACGATGAATTGAAAGGAAGACTATGGCCCTGGGGCTTTTGAATTTGTTTGGGCGATGATGATCCATGACGAAAACTACAACTGCCATAGAACATTTGGGGGTAGCACCGCCACTGCTGCAACTGGGAGGCCTGCCTCTTCCTCCGATCATCTGCAGCTCTTTGCTCTCTTCTTATCCTTGACTCTCTTCCTCATCTCCAGAACCACCCTCATGTCCCTCGTCCTTCCTTTTCCCCAGAACTGCCTCTGTCTAACATCTCCACCAATCTCATAGCAGCCAACTGTCTCTCTCTACTCCTCCCGGCTAATCTTCCACCGAGTCCTCATAGTTTCCAGTTCTTTCGTCACAAACACTGTTTCAGTTAACTCTTGGAATTGGAGGCCTAAATCGGCTGGACAGCGAGCAGGGCGTGAAGATCTGGAGGACATTCATCACTTTTTCAAACAAATCTTATGCCATTTTTCATTCCGTCACGTAAAGAACTAAATAGCACAATTTCTAGAACTTAAAGGATTAAGTTTTTTTGGGTCAAACGTAAAGGGACAACCGATGCATTTAGGTCTTGAAATTCAAGAGAGGCAAATCCATTCTATTTGAACAGTTTTTATCTAAAAAACTAAAAACAAAAAACAAAACTTGAAATAGCGGTAGTATCTAGCGTAGCCGCTAGTTTTTCTTTTTTCTTATTCAGCTGGGGAGAAAAGAGTAACAGTAAGAGGTGCGATTAGAGAAAGAGACAGATAAAGGGAAGAGGCCACAAAATTAGTGGCATCCACGTCACAGCTGCCCTCAGCAGAGGCAATTCTTTTAAATTTTAATCAATCTAAGCTAAGGGCGCCATAGAGTCGGAGTTGGAGCCCTCATTTTTTTTCCTATCTTTCTTCCCGATTCCATCCACTTACAAGGGTCCTGGAGGGAAGGAGCCACGAAAACTTTCTTTTATTTTAATAAATTCTTCCTTCTCCCCATCGCTCCTGGCATGCGATGGACATAGTTCTATCTAACATCACCACCACACAAATATCAATTTTATTACTATTACTAGCTGGTGATGCCATCTTCCACTTTACATGTCTTCCCCTCTGGAGATCATTCTAGTCTCAGCTAAACTCTTTTATCAAGAAGCTACTATCGTGCATTTTTCACTATAGCGAGCTGTTAATTAAAATCAGGTTTTTTTAACAAAAAATTACACATATATATTGTGCAACTTAGGTATATTAAGTATATATGCTTTTCTAAAATGACCCTTCACTAAATAACATAATCGTTTTAGCTAACGCTTGGACTAATGAGCTGTAAACAATGTGTAAGGTAAATTCAAAACATGCATGAATTACGTACATACAAATTTTGGAAGCAAACCAATTGAGGAATGGCAAATATTATAATATAAGCAACTATTAACCTTGTTCATATATGTTGAAAATGTGTCTTCTACCATATGGACAGTAAAAGAGTAAATTACATAAATAGCCCCTAATCTTTAGTCATTGTTTTCTTTTAATCTTTAGCATATTGAATATTCTGTTTTTGTCCTAAATTTATTAAAATTATTTTATTTTGGTCTCTTACCACATGAAATTCATTAACTCAGAATAATTGTCTGATAGAAACTTTTGAACTTCTAATTTAAATATTCAGTAACTGTCTTCTAGTAAATTTAAACAATTTAATAATTTTTCAATAGTAAATAGATAATGTAAATTAATAATTTTTTCTTTCTGAATGAAATAAGTTTAATTTACAAAGAGAAAAAAAAGTGATTTAAATTTTTTATTAGCTTTAAAAAATTATTATACAAATTAAATTTCTTTTAATACAATTATTGGATAATTTAGATTATGATCTAAAAAGTTAGTCATCAGACAAATACTTTAAGTTAACAAATTTCATCAAATTGGGATCAAAATGAAATGTTTTCAACAGATTTATAACTAAAGCAAAACATTTTAATAGGTTTGGGACTAAAATAGAATATTTAATAAGTTAGAAACTAAAAGAAAACAATGATTAAAGGTTATTGACCATTTATGAAATTTACTCGGACAGTAAAATAATGTAAATACTAATACAATGGAATCCCCATAAACAATCTTTAGTTTTTTACTTTATATAGCAGATCAATAAGAGTCAAAGTAAAAGCATACTTGTCTTGAAAAGGATATCGTGAGCGAGAGATTTATTTTCAAGTGAAAGAAAAAATAATGATACATTTATTTGAGACATTCAGGAAATACTTAAGTGTTACTATTTCTGATTTATCTCAGTTAATATTTTACCTCTAACAATTGAGTGCCGCTATTTTACGTTTATTTTAGTTAGTATTTTATTGCTAAAATTTTTATCCGGAGAAGTTTCTTTATGTGTGGAAGTATGCTATTTGTTTAATGGAAGAAATCTTTCAGTTGATTCTGTATGTAGCCTAAAATAAAAGGGTGAGCCAAGTTAAATCTTCTAGTGCTATTTTGATGTATTATCTTACACTAAGTTCTACTTCGCTGCGCCCAACATTTTATACATCACTCATCAATTATCAATCAACTAAGCCTTAATCTAAATTAGTTAGAGTCATCTTAATGAATCATATGTTTCATCTAATTGTATGTTCTCTCTAACCCTTAAAACACCAAAAAAATCTCATTTATAAATCTAGCTCTTCTGGTATATCTACAGCCATAGGTGAAATCAATGAACTATAGATTGCTTGATCAAGTCCAATGAAGTCAAATTAAACTAAATCAAGTTATTCAATTCAACGAATTTTTTATGCAATACAACCAAGTAAATGTGTCTTAAATAGATTATCACCACTTATCCAGGTCGACATATATTTTCGTCTCTACTATGCTCATTTTGGTTGTGCTAATTAATTTCTTCATATTGTCGAAACTGGATCGTGTTATATCTACAAAATGAATAAATACAACCAGTTCGAGACTTTAATTATCAATTTGTATATGAAGGTGCTCCTTCACACTTTCCCACCATGGACGACTGCCAATACTCTAATGGCATGTTTGAAATATTTATATATATAGCTAGCTAGGTGCATTCTGAAAAAAAAATAAAAGGATATGAATAGATTGAAAACATGAGTTCCCAGAAGGGACAAGACAAGAGGCATCGCATTTGAGGGCACATATCAATCTGCAGAGAAGGTTATCAGAATTACTTTTTGTCCTTTTCAATGTTCCTTGAGAGTAAATTTCATGAATTCAGGAAAAAGAAAAAAAAACTGTAATTTGACTTATTTATTTCATATTTATTATGACCTACTTGAAAAATTCAACTTGGTCCGATTCTTTTTTTTTTATTTGATATCACAGAAATCAATAATTTTTCAATTGTCAGTTTTTTGTTACTATTATTACTTAAAGTTTTATATTGTTATTAATTTCTAAGATGCATTGACTCACTTTTAATTGAAATAAATCATTTTTTTTTAAAAAAAAACGATAGATGTTCCACCTAGGTTGTCCTCGCTATCAATAGAAATTTTCTTTCCCAGCCTACTGTCGGCACACAACGGCTGCAATCCATGTGTCAGTCAATCAGTAATCTGAAATCATTCCTGTTCTAATACCCAAATTCCACCAGGAGATAAAGAGTATTTGACTTTTGACATATAAAGCATGATGCAGTGGTGAGGCCTAGGAAAAATAGCATCTACAGAGGAAGAAATAAACATTTGTTTGGACACTAGTATAGTGTCCGGTGCATGTCGAGCATTACTAATTGTCGCATTCTTGATGCAAAACATTTCTAACAACCTTTGGATATATATATGTATATATCCTCAAAATGTTGGTCCTTGATTAGGCATTTTCCCCCACAAGGATTTTAAACTTTTGAAACCTGGAGATACATATTGCTCACAACAAGAAATTGATGTGGGGAGCAAGGCTCAAAGGCCAACAAATTAAGAGGGCAAAGAGAAGAGAGGCAAGGTCAAGGTTGATCATTTATATCACAAGATCGCACCAGCGAGGGAGGTCGCTGACAGCATAACTCAATGCTCCCTAAAGCGGAAAATGGTAAACTCAGACACCTTAAATTCCTCTGAATTGGAAGGTTTAGCATGAAAGCGCAAGAAACCAAGTTTCGGCTGTTCCAACAGGCGATAAAACAGATAAAGAGAAGGGGGGTGGGTGGTTTGCTACACAAGAATTCTATCTTTGTTTTCCAAGAAAGAAACACTATATAGAGAATGATATAACATTTGAAGATAGGGTGCAGCTCAAACGATTGAAAGTTTTACTACCATGGGAGAATGAGAAAGATTCTATAGAGGAGGCATGAAATTCTCTTGTCAATACTGTTGATAACAATGATATGTCTACTGATCATATGCATCTTGGATTTGCTCCAGTTTCTCGGCCAATGACCAATTTTTATCTCTCCTAAAAGGGCTTTTGGTCGGGGATTGAGCTAAATCAACCCCCTCTGGAGCCATGAAGATCCTAAGTTTCAACTGTCGAGGGTTGGGCCATCCTTCGACGGTTCATTATATTAGATGGCTCATCACAAAGAACAAGGCTGATTTGGTGTTCTTTATGGAAACTAAAATGCTTGAACAAGAAGTGACAAGAAAATTTCAAGCTCTCAATTTTAACCAAGTTTTAATCAAGTCGCATAGAACTAGGGGTGTAGCCAGAAATTCAGCCAAAGGGGAGCGGGGGTGGGGCCTTGACATGGGGTGGGTTGTTATCATGTATAAATATACAATCAATAATATAAAACACTAAATAATATTATATATAGACACATGAAATTTGAAAGTTTATAATAATTAAGTTTATTTCAAAAGTTTATAACTCAAAATTCAATAGACAGTTTACATATATAGATACATGAAACTTGAAAAATTCAATTTAAATTTTATAGTTTTTTTTGTGAATGAAGTAAGTTTAATTTATAGAGTAAAAATGGTTATTTGAATTTTTTATTAATTATAAAAAAATTATTATACAAATTAAATTTATTATATAACACTTACCAGATAGTTCAAATTATGTTCTAAAAAATTATTATTAGACAAATACTTTGAGTTACCATATTTCATGCAATGGAACGAAAATGAAACATTTTTAATAGATTTAGGACTAAACTGAAATGTTTTTAATACATTTGGAACAGAATGTTTAATAGGTTAGGGATTAAAATGAAATAATAATTAAAGATTAGGGACTATCACGCAATTTGCTCAATAAGAAAATTAGTGAGACCTTTAAAGGATAAACTATAATAGAGCCCCTTATTAATTACAAAACTTACAGATAGGCACCTAACTTTAGTTTTTCTACAATTTTATCACATATCCAACAAGCCAATAAAAAATTTTAAAATTCTAGTGGAGGCGGCTGCCCCCTCCTGCCCCTAAGAAGCTACGCCCCTGCGTGGAACGATTCTTTTGAATGTAATG
>KK901801.1:32984-55012 GCA_000696445.1 Aquilaria agallochum
CGGGGATTGAGCTAAATCAACCCCCTCTGGAGCCATGAAGATCCTAAGTTTCAACTGTCGAGGGTTGGGCCATCCTTCGACGGTTCATTATATTAGATGGCTCATCACAAAGAACAAGGCTGATTTGGTGTTCTTTATGGAAACTAAAATGCTTGAACAAGAAGTGACAAGAAAATTTCAAGCTCTCAATTTTAACCAAGTTTTAATCAAGTCGCGTAGAACCAGGGGTGTAGCCAGAAATTCAGCCTAAGGGGAGCGGGGGTGGGGCCTTGACATGGGGTGGGTTGTTATCATGTATAAATTTATAATCAATAATATAAAACACTAAATAATATTATATATAAACACATGAAATTTGAAAGTTTATAATAATTAAGTTTATTTCAAAAGTTTATAACTCAAAATTCAATAGACAGTTTACATATATAGATACATGAAACTTGAAAAATTCAATTTAAATTTTATAGTTTTTTTTGTGAATGAAGTAAGTTTAATTTATAGAGTAAAAATGGTTATTTGAATTTTTTATTAATTATAAAAAAATTATTATACAAATTAAATTTATTATATAACACTTACTGGATAGTTCAAATTATGTTCTAAAAAATTATTATTAGACAAATACTTTGAGTTACCATATTTCATGCGATGGAACCAAAATGAAACATTTTTAATAGATTTAGGACTAAACTGAAATGTTTTTAATACATTTGGAACAAAATGGCTACTTTGATGCATTTATGGTTATCCTTGTGTTTGGCTTCATAGGAGTTCGATGCTCCAGGGTAGATTAAGCTCACCTATTGGCCACATCTGCCTTGGATTCTCTCTCTTTGTAATTTCTTTCACTTTCCTTTCTGATTACATAAAAAAAATGTCTATCATAATTTTACCATAGTCCTTAATTTGTAATTTTCCCTTGAAAAATTGAGATTAATATCTACAACATGAAAGATAGAATTCGTATACAACTAGAATTTATGTTCAACAACTTGTTGTCTCATGCTACTTTTCCAAATCCTGCCCCAAATTCTTCCAACCTTTTATTCGCTTCTGCCTTCACACCGCTTGACCGTCATTTATACTGTGTGAACTCCTCCATAATGCTCTAATCTTTGCTGGTTTTTAATTACTACAAATTCTGAGAGTAAATTACATAAATGATTCATAATCTTTAACTATTATTTTATTTTAGTCCCTAACCTATTGAATGTTTTGTTTTGGTCCTAAACTTATTAAAAAGTTTCATTTTAGTCCCAAATCTATTAAAAATATTTCATTTTGGTCTCCATTAGATGAAATATGTTAACTTAAAATATTCATTTGATAAAAAATCTTTAGATCATAATTTAAACTATTTGAAAATTATCTTATAATAAATTTAATCTATATAATAATTATTTATAGTTAATATAAATTTGAAATAATCTTTTTTTTTTAAATTGAACTTATTTTATTTAGGAAGAAAAAACTATTAATTCAAGTTGTCTATTTGCTATAAAAAAAATATTAAACTGTTTAAATTTACTAGAAGACAGTTATCAAATATTTAAACTAAAATTTCAAAAGTTTATGTCAGACAATTATTCTAAATTAATAAATTTCATCCAGTGAGAGACCAAAATGAAACAATTTTAATAGGTTTAGGACTAAAACAGAATATTCAATAGGTTTAGGACTAAAATGAAATAACAATTAAGGGTTAGGGACTATTTATGCAATTTACTCCAAATTTTGATGTTAGTATGTGCTGCCTAGTTATTTGTTTTAGTTTTATTATTTTTAAATCGTTATAATTTTATTCTTGCAATATTTCTATTTAATGTTTGATTTTAGGTTTTATTTATTTATTTATTTTTCCACATTTTCCACACACACATCTCTCTCTCTCTCTCTCTCTCTCCCTCTATATATATATATATATATGTGTGTGTGTGTGTGTGTTGTGTGTGTGTGTGTATAAATGATGGAGCACATTTATTTGTATTTTTTAATTTTTTTTAGAAACACGTATATTTAGAGATATCATTTGAAGCTTGGGGCTACTTCATTTTCAATTAATAATAACCCATTAATAGTGTTTTTTTTATATGTAGTGATTGTTCGTCAAATTGTATGATATTATAACATGTTAAGAAGCTCAAGAAATATTTTAAAATATTTTTTTTATAAATTTTATTTTTTTCATTAGTTTTTTTTTTTTTTGTGCTGAGAAGGTTAAAAGAATCATAAAATTTTAATTAATTTCTATAAAAAATGTTACTGAATGATGCTTACTATGCTAATTATATAGTATTAATTTGCAAATGAAATTTATTTCGTGAAGAAATAAAAATGAAAATAATGCACAATCATGCCTTATTATTACTATGAAATGAATTAGCTCTTCTACTCTTCTCTGTTCGGATTTATCGTCTTTTACTTTGTTGTGTTGTTTTTTATTTCAGTGGTGCGGAATCGTCACATGTGTATTCTTACTCAAAGGACAAAAAACTTTCGAGATATGACGTGACAATTTTAAGACTCAAAATTACAAAAATATCTCCAAGATACTAATTAACCTATTTTTGCATAAAAAAGCATACACCAAAAACTACTAGGAAAAGTACAATTTCTGCAAAATAGCCGTTGGAAATTATATCTTCTGATGGATGGATTCGGAAATACATCCATCGGGGTTTAGGTTCATCGGGAAAAGTTTTTGATGGCTTCTATGGAAGATTATGAGAACGAGAGGAAGAAGTAAGAACATGGGGAGAAAGAGAGTGAAAGAAGAAGAAGGTGACAAAGACAGAGAGGCAGAAGGAAGAAGAAGAATGAAGTTTTGTAGAGGGGTGAAGAGGATTTTGTAGAGAGGGAAGATGAGAGTGAAAAAATGATGTAATGTGGAGAATAATGGAGAGAATTTTGTGAGGAATAGAGTGAGAATAGGAGTGAAAAAAAAGAATTTTTGATGAAGAAGGAAAATGTTATAATTTCTGACAGCTTGCCATCAAAATTTTCAAAGTAAAAATTTGGTGTTTCCATGATAATGTAGAGAAGCTTTTCAATTTCTGATTATTAGCCACCAGAAATTGATTGTAGAAAATATTGAATTGAAAGAAAAATTATTTTGGTGAGCTTAGGTGAGAGAAAAATGATAAAAAAATATGTGATGTATAACGGCTAACCCATTAAAACTTTCTAACAACTAAGCTATCGTATATGTCATCCACTCATTTATCTAGCAACTAGCTGCCTGAGTCATTTCCAACGGCTAATCATTGGAAACCTCGTAAAAAATACACCTGTTGGAAAATTTAATTGAAGTTCTTCGGTGAATTTTAGGCTTTTGATATTTGGATGTTGGGAATTTGAACTTTTCAAGTAGCGGTTAAAAAAGTGTGCATCAACAACAACATAATGACGATATAGGGTATGGCCCCACTTGAAACTATATTTCTGGCTTTGGCACTGGTACTTGGACCTGATCAAGCCCGGCTCAAGGTGGGCAAACCGTGATCTGTTACTTCCAGAAATTCCATACAGCAATGAATTGAATGTGTACGGTAGAAGGAAAATGCCAAACGCATAGTTCTTGAATCACTTAATGTTGGTGACAAGGAGAAAAAAAAAACAAAAAGAACCTATGTACATGGTTTGTAGTCCATGCAAGGTTTAATTAACAGGACCAGAAACATATCTTATTACCACTCAAAGATTTCTTTAAATTAAGTTAGCACTTTTGACATCTCCCACAGCTCATTCTTTACCAAAACTGAAAATGAGTTCTGCCATGAAATGCACTACATATGAAATGGAATATGTTGCTTTGACTCTAGAAGACGCCTGAAAGGACAAAGTACAAAACAAAGAAGCAGCAAGGCAAAAATTTACACGTATAAAGGAATGAGATTCCCTCTTGTTTTTCTTTTTCTATAAACACTAATGGGTGCTGGCCAAAGTGAGGTCTTATTAATTCAGAGGAAGGAAACATATTTCCAAGTTTTAATCAACTTGAAAATAATAATAATAATAATAATAAAAGTAGCTCAATCTAAGATCAAGAAACAACAGCCATTTATTTATTTGCACGTAGAGGCCTACAATATATTGCAGGTTCCATCCAGAATAGGCCGACAATGTATATATATATATATTCCTACTCGAGTCTGCTGGAGGCACTAAATAATGGCCTATCTTATCTCCTTCCTCAACCAGTAGGCTGATTATTCCAGCAATAATATCTGAGTCCACCTAGATT
The DNA here is from genome assembly GCA_000696445.1 of Aquilaria agallochum. Lineage (NCBI taxonomy): Eukaryota > Viridiplantae > Streptophyta > Magnoliopsida > Malvales > Thymelaeaceae > Aquilaria > Aquilaria agallochum. Next base: position 37,228 of record KK901801.1, read on the forward strand.
ATAAGAAAAAGTTGCATCTTATTATGATGCATAAACAGAGCCTCCCTGTTTCCTACTTTTTCAAGTTTTGTCTTGTTATCGGCCCATTCTTCCTCCTTTCACTTAACAGCGTCTCTTTGGCTGGTAGTAAAAAAGTCAAGGGGCTAAATGAACAATCCTCACTATAACAACAAGTGCAGGCCGTGAAAATTACATCAACATATCAATCTATCACTTTGATTATTTGGTTATGGTGGGTGACATCATATGCATAAAATGCCTATCAGGAGACGAGCGTGCAAGCACTACGACTATTTCCAGACATTTAAAATCTTATCATAAAGACAAAGAGATAAGACACTACACCAAATAGCTTATATAAATAGCACCAGTGTGTGCCTTGCTCGGCATCTGTTTCCGAAAAAGAAGAGCAGACACAGAGACAAAAGGCGGAACAATGAAAAGGGTGCAAGAGGAAATAAGAAAAGGTCCATGGACAGAACAAGAGGACATCCTCCTGGTCAACTTTGTGCACTTGTTTGGGGATCGGCGCTGGGATTTTATAGCCAAAGTTTCAGGTTTGAAGGTGGCGGGAGACAAGTGATAGGTATGCCTGTTTGGAGATGAGCCGGTTCTGGAAAGAGCATCCTCTAATAGCTTGGTTTTTTTTTAGGTTTAAATAGAACAGGAAAGAGTTGCAGGCTGCGGTGGGTTAACTACCTGCACCCTGGTCTCAAACGAGGGAAGATGACCCCTCAAGAAGAGCGCCTTGTCCTGGAACTCCAAGCAAAATGGGGCAATAGGTATGGTTGATTAAGAAGATGATGACTACTTTACTCTTCTCCTCTTCCAGACTTGTCTTCATTAATCACCAATCACATACAGGTGGTCAAGAATTGCTCGGAAACTGCCCGGGCGAACTGATAATGAGATAAAGAACTACTGGAGGACTCATATGCGGAAGAAGGCTCAAGATATGAAACGGGCTGCATTTCCACGCTCGCCATCTGTCAATAGTCCTTCCTCTGCCTCAACCATCACGACAGCCGATTCCTTGCCCTCCAAAGACACCGGAAAGGTGACCTTCTATGACACCGGAGGGCTTGACATGGCAGCTTCCACAGGTAAGAAGAGAGAACAAGTAGAAGAAGAGAGAGGTTATTCCATGGATGACATATGGAAAGATATTGACCAGCTGTCTGAAGAAAACACCATGAAAACTATTTATGACGACTACAGTGAAGATGTCTGTGGCTTATCTTATCCTTCTGTGGCTTCTCCGTCATGGGAGCCCTGCTGGGACTCGCTCTGGATGATGGATGAAGAAGACGACAGCAAGATGCTTCTCCCCAACAACCAATTTCATACTTGCTGTGAATATGGGAAGGCATCCTTGACTAACACCATTTCATTTATTTAAATTGCTTCATATCTGATAATATCTCCCAGGTGAACTCTAACTTGTATGTATAACAACTGCTTCTCTCTGTGCTTCTGCATATCAGTTCTTCTACCTTTTTCACAGTCCTGCATAGCACTGTAACCATATCATCATGCATATCTGTAATCTGCATCAGTGTGGTATTAGGTCTACAGGAAGAAAGAGAACCTTATCATATCTCCCCTACTGGAGATTGCTATCTCTGTGATTCCAATGTAATAATAATTGATGGTACAAATCTCAGTCCAAGTATGAGTCACAATGATGTGCTATTCCACTAGTAACAAAGTACAAACTTCCCCACTTTGGAAAGCTATTGGTGAATCCAAAGGTTTGGTCTCAAAAGCCTTGTAGGACATCCACTTCTTCTGCGGCCCTCTTGCTCTGTAAGAACTCAATTGGCATGTGATAATTCAGACAAGATAAAATATTCTCTCCCAGTATCTCAATACTGTTTTGCTTCTGTCAGTTGTCATCAGTAACACCACCTCCAATTACTTCTGTCTTCAACTTTGACATGCTCTGGTAACTATCAGTAGTGAGAAAGGAGACTCAGCCACCAGAGGGGGGAGGGCAATAAAAAAGGATGGCCAAAGGACACTAGCAAATCAGGTTCGGAAAAGATAGGCTTTTTAATCATAAATTAGCTACTTTCTTTCCAGCCGAGCTGGACTCTACTTTTCTGGGTCAAGTAAAGGAATACAAATTGAGCAAAGCAATCTATGAGTAATGTCTTGATCTTACTATATATTCCAAGGAAAAAATTCACAGAGTACAGCATCTTTTGATTCCCTTTTTATGGTCCTTGGAATCTATTTACATAAACGGTGAAAAAAACCTAAAAAGATGCTTTCTTAGAAAGTTTCTGCAGCCTTTAGAATTTCCAATAATTTTAGATGAAACTGGAAATGGAGGCCATCCTTGGTGAAATGCCGTATCTTTTGACGCACTACTTCTCTTTCTTTTCCACAAGAACCTATCATCAGTATACTTGTTTCAACAAGTAATTCCACTTGGCATTTCTTGTCCTCAACTCAATCTTTGGAACAATTTTTTCAGTGGTCTAACTAAAAATTCATCCTCGTTGCCTTGTGGGCAATCGGGAAGGTCATCTACTTTCATGGAGGCTTTTGTCTTGCTTAGTCTTTCTTGAACCAATNATCATACTTCGTAATATAAATTCTGGTGAAGGAATTAAAAAGGAACCCAGCAATTCACCAACTAATTTTCAAATGATCATAACAGAATGCCAGGCCAGACACAAAATATTAATCGAAGATATCAATTCCTTCCATCACATCACCCACTCCAGCAAATCTAAGCCGAATTCGGCCCTTCCCAGCCAGAAATCCAACAGAAAGCAAATCTATTTGAACAAAAAAGCTATTTTTAAGTACAGATTCCTCTAAAGGGAGAACCAGCAGGTGGATTTCCCAGATGTTATAAAACCTCAACCAACAATCTCAATGCTAGATATTAATCCACATTTTTTAATAACTTCAACAGATTCGATCTTTCAGGGGAAAAAAAACACTTTTGTGCCAATCTTTTTTTTTTTTTTTCCTGACATCAATATCCAAAACAAGAGAAAACAACGATTCTCCAATTTATGACCAAATTAAGCAGCAAGAAGCGATCTAAACAACGATTAACAAACAAATGGGCAAAGTGCTGGTAGTCGACCCGGTAATATAAACCAGCCTGCCAATCAACCCAGCAAAGCTAATGGGCCTGAAGAGCACTAGAATGGTCCACATTCCTATCAGGTTTAAGGACTATGTCTGAGATAGATTTGAATATCCTTTTGCTGAGATGAGCTGTACTCTCTAACGGATTACCGTTGTACTACATGTACTATATGAAGAAAAATGAATGAATGACGAGGCAGGTAGAATTTTCATCATTTCTTCCCCTTTATTCTTTCTCTCTTTTTCCCCCTCTCTTTTTTTATTCGTTCTTTTCCCTATTATTCCGTTGAGGATCTGGAAATTGCATCAATTTGGTGCTTTCATTGAGGGACGAGAATCCATGAGAAAAGGTTTGCTCACCCAAAACAAGGCAATGGAAGAAAATATTGTTAAGATCACTGAGTAGCTCTAACAACATTTTTCCACCATACACTACATGGAATCTGTTTGCTCTGCTGTGCAACAGCAAGTTGCTGCTATACAGAAAAAATTTTCTTTGGCAAAATTTGTCCAGAAAACTTTATCCTCTCAACAAGCTGGCATATCTGAGATTGTTCTCAAGTTGGCTCAGATGGAAAAACAACCTAGTGAAACTACCATGCTGCCAACAACCAATACCCCGTCCTCCACAAATCAACAACCACTCTTACCCACTCCGACATCACCTCCTCTACTAGCAGTTGGCTCTGCCCTTGCAACCTCAGATATTTCTAGTCCATCCTTACACCATTGACTCCCAACCGCCTCCTCCCCTCATCTTCCTAAATTGGAGATTCCATTGTTTATAGGGGAAAATGTTCTTGGGTGACTTCTCCAGATTGAGAAATTCTTTACCTACTATCGTACCATTGCATTTTATATGAGAGGTCTAACACCAATGTGGTATTAGTGGATGTGTTACACATAGTAGCTTTCTTCCTGTGAAGCTTTTGCCCAAGATATGGAGCTTGGCTTTGGCCCCTCCACACACATCAACCATGAGGCAACTCTTTTCAAACCAAAACAAACATCCATTGTGGCATCATATATGGCAAAATTCAAGCCCTTATCTACCTTAAAAAAGGATCAGACTAACTAGAATCTTCTCAATTGTTTCTCCTCTCACCTTAGTGACAAAATCCAACAAGAACTTCTACTGCTGCAATCGGCTTTCTTGTTGTAAGCCATAGGAATGGCAAAATAGGTGGAGGATAAAGTCCAGATGTCACATCGACCTATAATCAGGCCCAAGTTTCCAAGATCTACATCAGCTCCCCAATTCAAACCTCCACCCTTAGAGGGCAGCTTTCTCCTGAAACTTCCTATCAAGCACTTAACTTTAGTATAAATGGCGGCTTGATAGGAGAAAGGGTTATGCTATAATTGCAATGAGCAATTCACCCTTCAGCATCATTGTAAATCACAATTCTTATCGCTAGTGGCGGATGAAGAAGAAGATCTCCAATCTGAAATGGATCCAAAGCCTCTATTACCCATTGATTCAACACCTCCAATGAGTGACCTTGGGAGCGACAGGCCATATTGTTAAACATCATTAAAAGTTGTCTAGTGTCCATAATGTTGATAATTGCAGGCACCATCAAGGGTAAAAGAGTCATAGTATTTGTTGATAATGTCAACCCACAATTTCATATAAAGCTGGATAGCTAGGTACTTGGGCCTATCCTTCTAGTCTGTGGACCAACTGAATGTCACGGTAGGAATGAAGCTACGTTGAAATGGCTAGGCAAGTGTACTCAAGTCCCTCTTCAATTGGGCAAGCTTGAATTTCCCATGGATTTCTATCTTTTACCAATTTACAGAGCTGATGTGATTTTGAGCGTTCAATGGTTAAATAGGCTTGACCCAGTTCTTTTCAATTATTAGAAACTCTTCATGAGTTTTAATCACAATCAAAAGCAAGTCCTACTTTGTAGGCTAAAAAAAGTTGTGCTTTGAAAAGTTGGGCTTTCTTTGGTCTCTTATAACCAACTACTCCATGGGCTGAAAATGAATAATGTTGTTGCTCTCTTCTCTATATTTTCTCCATGTTGCTAGTGTCATTGACTCATCCGCCAAGAACACCCCAAAAAATGGCTGCCATTGCTAATGAAATCCAGTCCTTATTGGAACACTATAAATTAGTATTCTCATCTCCATCTGATTTGCCTCCACCGCGCCTCACTAATCCTTAGATTCTATTACTCCCAGTAGTTCCACTAGTAAATGTTAAACCCTACCACTACCTACATTTTCAAATGGGGGAAAATTAATGGTTAGTACAAGAAATGCTCTCAGAAGGGGTAATTCAACCTAGTACCAACCCTTATTCATCAACAGTTTTACTTGTTCAAAAAAATGATGGAGTTGGAGGTTTTATGTGGATTATCGAGCCCTGAATGCAGTCACCATAAAGGAACACTTTCTAATCCCAATCATGGAGGAACTATTGGACAAAATTGTATGGGACATGATACTTTTACAAATTCGATTCGCATGCAAAACATCACCAACACAAAAATCCATCCTGAGGATGTTAAGAATATAGTTAAGAATATAGCTTTCAAAACTCACGACAGGCACTATGAATACGTGCTAATGCCCTTTGGCTTATCAAATACCCTAAGCTCATTTTAGGCATTAATAACCCTGTATTCTACCCCATACTACATAAATGTGTGCTGGTATTTTTTTTTATTTATGATATTTTGGTTTTCAATAAGACTTAAGAGAACCACCTGGATCATTTTAAACAGGTGATCGAAATTTTACAGCATCACTCACTACATGCCAAGATGTCCAAACGTGTATTTGGCCAATTTGGGGCACATAATCTTAGGTTATGGGGTGGAAGTAGATAGAGAAAATTAAGGCCATTAGCGACTACCTTGAACCAGCTACCATAAAGCACTTACTAGGATTCCTTGGTCTTGCTGGTTATTATCAAAAGCTTATAGCCAACTATGCCACCATAGTAGCACCCCTAACTCAACTCTTATGAAAAATGCCTTCATCTGGACAAGCCAAGCAATAGCAACATTTCACTCCCTAAAGGAGGCCTTGAGTTCTACACTCGTTTTAAGATTGCCTAATTTCTTAGAACCATTCGCAGTTCAAATAAATGCTTCAGGGGTCATGTAGGCATTGTATGTACTCTCCCCAAAAGCCAACCCATCATCTACTTCAACAAATAAATTGGTCCCAAATTGCAATATGCTTCCACCTACATAAACAAAATGGCAAGTGGCAGTAGTACCTTGTTTGGACGCCAATTCATTAGTCAGACACATCATCAATGCTTGAAGAACATGTTAACTCAAACCATTCACACACCTGAACAACAACATACAGTGGCTTTCCAAGTTCATTGGCCATGATTTTGAGCTGCAATATGAGGTGGGACCATATGGAACTGGACTTGAGGTGTAAGAAACTAATTCGAGGTGTAACCAAACTTAGGGTATATGTATAAATATATAATGAAAATTATTATATTACTAATTGCTCATATATTTGTGTATGAACATGTAAATTAAATACTATGATATTACTAAATTGCTCATACACAACGAACATGTACATTTAAAAGTGGATTAAACTATGTATTATATTAAGTATTTCTTCAATTGATTGTGGGTGCAGTTTTATTGGATTATGAAGTTGTTAACTATTATATCTATATGATAGGAATAAGGAAACTTGAAAACCAAAACCGAAAAAACCTGATCTATGGCTCTAATTCTATTTAGTTCTTGGGTTTGATAGGATATTTTTGGAACCATTATTATTTCGGGTTCATTCAATTCCATTAAAAAAAAAAACCAACCCGGTTCATTCTCTCCCCTATATTTGTGTGTGAATGAGATCAAAATTCTTTTCAAGTTTCTTAATATGTGTCTTCTCACAAAAGAAAATGAGAGACATAGGCAGATGTTTAATAGGTGAATGAATTTAGGTCCTATAACTATGATTTAGTTCTAACGTAAGAGATTAAATAAAAAGTCCCCATACTACTTTGGCTAATTCATTTGAGGACAGAAGTTTGGAAGATTGCAAATAGATCTGTAATAAATGCTTTGGCTTCTCTTATGTATGTTCTTCTATTTTTTACATTAAGTGACATTGCGTACTTGTTTCTTGACATATTAGGGAGTTTTTTTTTTTTTTGGCAATATTTAAAAAAACGGTGGTTTATTCTGCGAGTAAGAAAAATTAATGGTCAAATTAGGCCAAATGCAAACGTTAGTGGTTTTATTGGTGCTGCTTACCAAAATAAAATTACAGGATCTGACGACCGGAAAGGATCCCAATCATGCTTTTGTCTACCAAAATATTGTTTTCTTTTTTTTTAACCGGCGGTGGAAACCAAAGGCAACTCCAATCTTCAAGAACACAATGGCGAATTGAGTTTGCATTTAACAAAAAGATGAGCATCTATCAAAAAAAAAAAAAACAAAAAGATGACCAAAACGACAAGACAATTTCGTTTGGAAACTTGCGAATCACAATTACAGAAAGGAAACATCAAAAAGTCGAAACGTACAAAAAAAAAAGCAACTGACAACTTCGTCTCACGAAGCTTTAGAATTCAGCGGAACCGGGAAGTGACTCGTACGTGCTAGGTGAAATAAAAAGCACCTCGTACACGACGGCGGCGATGGCGGAACCGATGAGAGGCCCGACCCAGTAGACCCACTGGTTGTCCCATGTCCAGCTGACGACCGCCGGTCCGAATGAAACAGCCGGGTTCATGGACGCCCCGTCGAAAGCTCCGCCGGCCAAGATGTTGGCGCCGACGATGAAACCAATCGCCAGCGGCGCAATTATCCCAATGTTACCCTTTTTCGGGTCGACAGCGGTGGCGTAGACGGTGTAAACCAGGCCGAAGGTCATCACGATCTCGAACACCACCGCGTTCCACGCCCCAACTCCGGAAGATAAGGAAAATGCAGAAGTTTTCTGCAATCATTTACAAGAAAAATCAATTCTTCATGATTCACATGATCTAATAAAATCGTGCTTGTGATCTCTCCTGTCGATAAAAACTATCAGAAGCATTTTTTTTTATTAACCAAACTAAAAGTATTTACCAATCCGCCCGTAGCGAACTTGAGGAGCAAGCAAGCGACAACGGACCCGAGCAGTTGCGCAATCCAGTAAAGAATGCCCCTGATTAGGGTAATGTGGCCGCCGATGAACGCCCCAAATGTCACTGCCGGATTCACGTGGCCGCCAGAGATGTTTGCGCCTACTGACACTGCCACGAACAGCGCTAGGGCGTGAGCAAGCGATGCCGCCACTAGACCCGCCGGTGTCGCCGAGCCGTCGTCTGTGAGCTTGTCTGCGAGATTGAGAACCCAAGTAATAGTGGTCAATTAGTCAAAGGTATTTGACTCAACCAACATGCGATCTACTTTTTTTTTTTTCATTTTACGGAGAGAAAAAATAGAAGTACTAATTGATATTTCTAAAATTGACAAGTGGTAAAATAATTAAGACCTACTTACAAATAATTAAGACGTACTTACAAATAAAGTCAACAGACATATGTTTCATTTACATGCACCTAACTGATCACCACTAATGAAGAAATCTAAAAGAACAAGTCAGGATTCGAGTCATAATGGAAATATCATTTTCTTAACTTTGTTTTGATTCTACGAAAAGTAGCAGATACTATATTTTATACTTAGCGGAAAGAATAATGATGAAGAACGTACTAAAAGCCATGCCGGAGCCTTCGCCGGCGAAAACGAAGATGAGCATCGAAATGAACTCTGCGAGGGCTGCTTTGAGCGCATCTGCCTGGCCGGCCTCCACCGGAGATCCAATCGCAATTCTAGAAATCGGCATTTTCCGAGAAAATTTAAAAGAAAGTTTTGAACTCACTTAACACTTCCACTCTTTGTTGTACGAGTTCCAGGCTTCCAGCTCTTGTCGTGCCAATTTATAGGGGAAAGAGATCCAGTCACGGTTACATTTCAACGACAAAATGAAGGACCCATAACTGGCAGCCATCTGGCAGAGCCTCCAATTTAATATGGAGTTGGCACGTGTACGGTGATTGGGTCAAAAAGTTGTGGCTGTGGCCTGCTGGTGGGGTCGATATGATTAGTCGAGTAAATTACAGGGTCAGTCCCGAATCTTTTAGACTAGTTGTAAACCCATCCTGAATGTATGATTCATTTTATGAACACTCCAAACCCATTCCCAAAGCCTCTATGAATAGTGCCAAAATCATGCCCGGGTTAAGTTTCACACCCTCACGCTCCATATCTACTCCCGATTGATAACTGTAATGTGGCTTCTACATCCAGCCGAATGAGTTCTACAAGTCGAATTTTCATTCTAGAGTGATTTACAAAAGTCTGAGATCTGTACAAAATGAAATGAGCCATAGGTTCATGGTGAAGTTGCAACTACCCTAAAAGGTTTTGGGCAAAAACTACAATTCACCCATGTCTTGGGTCTTGGCCGACCATGTGATTGTTTAAGAGGTGGTGAGGACATATATGCGGTGATGGATGGGTTGATCACAAATGAAGGGATGATTAGGATAATTAATTAAGTTGTTAGCAAAAGTCCAAGGAGATTTGTGGTGATCGTGAACTGGAGCGGCCGCGTTGTCACTGTTCCGATCATGGATTCCCATTTAAGATATTGAAAAATAAGGCCATCTTTAATGAAAGGTCATGTTTAACGACGTCATTTGTACTAGTTTTCTAAAGGCTGCCTGCGATTAATTTTACTTTCATTTAACGACAAATCTGAAGGTCGTAGAGTTGTTAGCTAAAACTTTCTCGTGAATTTATTCTACTCCATCTCTATCCCATAATTTTATATAGGGGTGAAAGTTTCAGGTTTCGGAATGGGTTAAGACCGAAACCCGAAATACATGACCTCACTCACAAACCAAAAATGATAACCCGAACCGACCCAAAATATAATGTAAATCCGAACCAACCTTAACCCGAAAATGTAGGGTCAGGTTTCGAGTTTACCCAACCATCCACAGCCAATTGCAGCCTCTTCAGCGCTTCATCTCCAATCCTCTCCATTCTCATCCCCTTGACCGTCTCCTTGTTGATGGTGGGTTCTAAAGCGGTGAAGCCACTACAAACTAATGATGGAAGCTTTCGGACGGCGTATTGAGGGACAACGGCAACGACAACGACAGTGAAGGAGGCATGATGGTGGAGTTATGAACAGGGAAGTTGCAACTGGTGAGGGTGGCTTGTTGGCAACAAAGGACGATGCAACGTGGAGGGGTGGCACAATGGCAAACGAAAGAGGGAGGCCAAGCAGAATGGACGCAAGATGCCGAGCACGACGGACGAGGTGGACGTCAATGAGGACGGAGGAGAGCAGCGCTGCAGTGGTGTGTTGATTAGTTAGGTTAGGATGGCTATTGGCGGCTATGTGAAATGATGGATTAGATTAGGGTTAGGGTAGGTATTTATAGTATAGGTTAGTGGGTTGCGCTAAGAAGGGATTGGACTGAAATAGGACTGGGCTAGGAACTATTAATAATTTCGGGTTGAATCGGGTCAATCGGATTTGACCCAAACCAACCCGATTCTTGCATCTCAAAATCAATTCATGTTCGGGTCAACCTGAATGTCACTTATTTTCTTATCTGACCTAATCCTAACCCGAAAAATTGGATCAGGGTTTTGAGTTGGGTCAAACTCTTACACTCCTAATTTTATATGTCCATATTCCATTTCCTACCATATATATCATTAGTATTATTACGCAAAACTCAAGAATTTATCACGTAAAATAATTACTTTAATTATATTATATATTAAGTGGTAGCCTTAAAGAAACATTTCTATATATGAGTATAAAGTAATACAGTCATAATTTTTACAAAAAAAAAAACAGAGAGAGACAGAGCATATATTTATCCACATTTAGTATCTTCATCATGTATTTTTTTTTTTCGATTCATGTAGTTGAATTATTAGTGGTTATATCCATGGATGGCAATTGGATGGGTCGGATCAGGTTTGGGTCAGGTTATTCAGGTTTAGGTCTAGTCGGGTTAGCATGAATTCAGGTCCAAGTTGGGTTCAAGTCAGGTCATTTGGGTTCGGATTGATTTTAGGTTGAGTTGATTTCGGGTTCGGGTTGGGTTGGGTCGGGTTTATTTGGGTTCGAGTTCACTTCAAGTCGGGTCAATTTAGTCTCAAGTAACTTCAGGCCAACTTTCAGGTCAACATTTGTGTTCACGTGGGTTATTAGTGTAAAGTCAAAATGATTGAATCTATTCAATTTGTTTTTTTTTTAAATTTAAATTAAATAATTTGATTTTTTGTGTGATTTAATTTAAATTAAATTTTTATTTTTTAGTATATTTAATTTAAATATTCATAAAAATCTTCTTCATTATAGTTTAGTACATATTTAAGTAATTTAACATTATTAGTAATATTTGATTGTTTTTCTAAACTCATACCNAAAGTGCAAAGATTTCAAAAATTTTAGGATCGATGTTGTAATTATTATGGGTGACTAAAATAAATTTTTTTAAAATTTAGGTACCTTATTGCACTATACTTAAAAGTATAAGGATGAATGTTGTAATTTTAATAATTACCTATTAAGTTTCTTAAACTTATTAAATATAAAAATTACTTCTGTTGGAAAAATCCAAATATGGGATTCACTAAATATGGATGTTTCTTCCCCAAATAAGATATTTACAATATATAGAAGTCCTAAAAAAATAGAAGTTACTAAATATGAAAATCCTTTCTCAAAATATGAAAATTATTAAACATGAATATCTAAAAAAAAAAACTACTAAATATAAAAGTCTCATCTCCAAATATGAGACTTACTAAATATGAAAGTACCAAAAAATGAAAGTTACTAATAACGGAAGTCACCATTCCTAAATATAAGTCATACTGAATATGAAAGTCTAAAAAAACGGAAGTTACTGATACATCGGACATTTTTGTCCCCTACACTAAAAAGGTAGCACAGGTTGCCTCCCAATTTGGAAAATGGTAGGCTTAGCTCCATTCTATTATAAGGCTCATAATTGATATTCCATATGCACCATAATTATTACAACATATTTTATTTTAGGCAATTCTAAATCTTTGCAACATTGCCATATTTAGTAAGTTATTTTACCATACTACCTTTAAAATTATCATTTCAATATTCATTTTTTTTATTTATGTGAAAAAAAAAGTTAAGGGTGAAAGTAAAAACAACATATAAATTTTCTCCAATTTTTTAATTTCTCTGCCAAACCAAATGATTCAATAAATATAATATAGATGAGTAAAAGTTTTAGTCCTTCATTTACTTCCAATAAAATCTATTTAAGTGCCTGTATTAAATGATTGTACGTACCAAAATAAAATTTAATATTAGCATTATTTTTTAAAGTAATACATGAATCAAACTGTAATAAGGGTGGAAGAGTAAAAGAGTTCAAATATTGGAGCAATGGAGTTTGGAGACGGGAAATAAAATTGAGAAGGCCTATGTTTGATTGGGAGCTTAATGTGTGGAATTCTACAATTGAAGGGAAGATGTTATTTTTTGGTGCCACTGTTTGGACAGCATGGCAAGTGAGAAATGATAAAATTTTCAAAGGGAAAGATGCTGAAGTGTTAATGGTATATGATCTAGTGAAAGTGAGAGTTGGACAGTGGTTTACCTCGACATGGCCAAAAGCAAAAACAATAATTATAGACATGGCTGGTGCTCCTGTAAATGTGAGTATGGTAAAATACTATGGCAAAAGCAAGTAACGAAGCGTATGGATGGCACTGAAAGTAGGGGCTTTGAAATTTAATATTGATGTTGCGGTTTGTGAAAGCAAGAAAAGGGCTGCTATTGGTGGTGTTCTACGAGATTGTGATGGTAAATCCCTATGCTTATTTTCTAATTAAAGCCATAACTATTGTGGATGTTGTTGTGGTAAAGATCATGGCAATACAGGAAGCCTTGAAAATTATGACAGACAGGAGGAATGTACATTTTGATAAATTAGTTGTGGAAAGTGATTCATTATTGGCTATTAATTGAATTAATAGAGCATAATTGAAGCCATGGAGGATGACTGATAATTTTTGCCAATTTGAGAGAATGAGAAGTTGCTTTAATAATAGGTGTAGCATCAGGTATATTCTGAGGGAGGCAAATGAGAAAGCAGATGTTTTGGCAAAACAAAGATTAGGAAGAAGATCCCACAGTTATTTTGGTTTGTATAATACTTGTGTGTGCTACTTAAAAGTTGGCTGAATCTGTGTCATTGTAACTATTATCAAATGTAATAAAACTTTTTGTTGCTGTTAAAAAAAATTGTAATTATTTATGAGTTTTACTGAGTCAACAGAGCAAAGTGTAACATTTGCCAATGGAGAGGGCAAGCAAGCAATGTGTTCTGCGTTTTAGTTCAGGTGTAAAATATACGACTTTAGCCAGTTTAAGAATAAAAATTATCTTTGGTGCCAAATTTTTGCTACTCCCCTGCTGTCATGTGGTCGTAGAATGTAGTTGTTGATCAATTTTGATTCAAGATGTGTAAGTGTAATGACAATTTACTATAAAAATATATATTAATTAATATTAAATCATTATTTTATGCATTAACTGTTTAGCTTGCATTTAGCTATCGGCATCTAATTATTATGAAAATAGTTTTAATTATAATGAAGAACGTTAATATGAGATTCTTAATTAATTTGAGTTTTAAAATTGGAAAGATTTCTAATATTGTAAGTGAATACAAATAAATGTGTTAATTATCGTACCCCATAGCTATATGAATACTAACGCAATACATGCTTTTGTTTTTTGGGGATCTCCCGTCGAGCATGATGATAGCTGAGCTAGGGACATGCAACAATTTGCTTGTCTGAAGCATCTTGCTTCACATGACTTCTTTTTTTAATCCAATGCCACTTATTGTTCTACTTTCTAAAAAAGAAAAAGAAAGAAAAAACATTTTTTTGTTCTAAATAGCAGTCGGTTGAAAATGGGCTTACTGTGAAGGTGCAAAAAAGGATGAACCAGAGAGTTTTTTTTATACACAAAGCCTTACGTTTTAGTTCAGCTGCTTCAGTATAATTAAGTGGTTGCATATGTGAACTATGACGATCTCACTTGCTACAAAATAAAGGCTAATGGACAACTAAATCAAACGTAACGCTCCCTCCTAAATGTATATGTACTTCATGTTGCTTGATTATTCTATGCAAGTTTAGTTAAGACAGTGTAGATAGTGATCAAGACTAATCGTTAAAACGAGTCAAAGCCAAGTTGTCCAAACACTACATATTTGAAAACTCATCTTGTTAACCATTGACTCAACTCGAGTTCAAGTTCGAGTTCGATGAGCTTAGTAAATGAGATTCGAAACTCCACTTGAAAAAGGTCATGCTCAACTTGATGATTCAATAGGAAATTTGTCTTAGATGATAGAGCTCATCTGAGCTCAATCAAGATTCATTAGGCTCAATAAGAGCTTGATTAAGATTTTAGAAATCACAGTATTATTTATTTTATTAGACTATTTATATTATTAATACCATATCATGTTAGTTATATTATACTCAAACTCAATTAATTAAGAATTCAAACATAAAATGAGGCTTGATCGAGTTTGGGCTAGAGACTTATTAAGCACAACTTAATAATGGAAAATTTGAAATCAAACTCGAATTGTTCGATATGGACTCAATTCATTTCCACCCCCAGTCAAGGAGGGCAAGGCCTGGGGCACCAAGTTTCTTGTTTTGATCTATTATCTCTCTGACAGCCACAAGGGAGCCAACGTTTTAATTAAGTCGAATATTACTGGATGTTTGTTACTAATTTATCATCATTAGTGGCTGATGCTTTTGGACGTGGAATCTTTACCGATGAATCATCAACTTTAAATCAAGTTGCACGTTTGAGCTTTACCTGGTTAGTGGAAACGTATGAATTTTAACTTTGTGATTAGGGATTCAAGCCCTCATAGACATATTCATGCATTTGTTGAGATGTTAGACTAAGATCCAGGAAAATCCAAGTTTGGGCCCAAGCCCATAGAAAGAGCTTACTGAACAAATCCATGTGTCTACTGTCAAAAAAACTACAAAAATAAATAAATAAAGCCGAAGGCAATAGCAAGATGTTTCGAAAGTTGTTCTCGGTACAAATCTTTGTACTTCTATTTTGGTATACAGATTTGGAGAGACACAGTTATGAAGTTTTTATAAGTAATTCATAGACTTTGACCTCTCAATGGACCCTCCTATCCTATGAACTTGGGTCTAAGTCTACATTTTCTTTGATCTTTTGTTTCGCCACGTCAACAAATGTTTTCATGCACCTATGAGACTGGGGGGTTAAATTCCTATCTTTAGAATTAAGGACGTACTTGATCCTCGAGTAATGCCTTTAAAATTTTGGCCACGAGACCAATGGTTATTTGTTATAACATTTTATTTCGGCCTAAAAAGTTCTACAACAATTAGCCGAAAAAAAGAAAACAAAGTAATTTGTATAACGACGGAAGTAATATGCACGCAATTCCTGGCCCAAGTCCATTGGTCGTACAATTCCTCAATCCATGTGCGTGAAAGTAGCCCCGAAAGAACCGGAAAATCTGATAGAGGTACCATAACAAAGTCATAGCCCGCCCACTCAAGGCTTTTGGGCTGGGCTGGATACTTATGAGCCTGTCAAAAAGGCTTCGGCTAATCCGACAAGGCTACAATAATCTATTACTCTTTTGAAAGGAAAAATTACCAAATTTCCCTAAGGTTTGGTCGAACTTACAGTTTTACTCCCCTTGTTTCAGATACCTGCACTTATCCCCTGAAAATTTAACTCCATTAGTTTTTTTTTTTTAAAAAGAAAGAACTATCTTTTATCCTCTTAGCCTTGTCTAATAGAAATTTTTTCCCTCAACTTCTACATTTAACGAATTATGTCCTTTCCTCAACAAACCCCTCCACAATAGCCACACACCCATCGATTGGCAGTAACCCAGTAGCCCCCCTCCCTGAAAAAAATCACCAAAAATAGTAAACAAAAATGCCTCACTTGATTTCCGAATTTGATAGGTAAAACTCGTAAATCGATTCACTGATTCTTCCATAAGCTAGTTTCTATGGAAGAAAGTTAGGAGGTCAAAATAAGACATTTTCTCTTTTTTATGATAACGATGAATAACAATATTAACTTTGCATGGAATTAGGTGTAGGTATTTAAAACAGGGGGATAAAACTGTAGGTTTAGCCAAATCTCAAAGGTTTTTTTTTTTTGTAATCTTTCCTTTTGGGAAACCAACAAAACTAGTAATAGTACTAAATTGTGACTCGCACTTCATACTAGGGCTAGCAACGAAGACATAAATTTTCAGAAAAAAATTATGAATTCAAAATTTTGTTATGTCAATTTAGAAGTTGTAAAAAAAAAAAACATCTGAACGGTGTCAGTCACAAATTTGTTTAATAGACACATATGATATAAGCCCAATGTTGTGGATTTGATATTTCAGCACAAACTGGGGCATTAACTGTTGCTCACGAAAATTTAGGGACCTAAGTTGCATAAAGCAAATGCTTAGGATAAAGCTGTAAGACATGCCTACTTTCCAAAGTTTGAAGACCATAAGACATTTCCGCACACAAACATAGGAGCAACCGTGCAATTTGCACTTTTTCCAATTTTGGAGAAAGCCTGTTCTGGAAACGGCGATCACCTTTCCCCATCACCAAGAAAATCAACATGGCTTGAAAGGAAAGCGATCACATATTGAAAAAGGGGATGGGTTCATACTTAATACTATGCCAGATCGGAGAAACCACGTTTTAACGCACAAAAAAAGTGGTACAGTAGTAATGTGGTTACTGTTCTTAATAGGGTAAATTAAAAAGCCGTCCTGTGGTTTGATCTAATCTACTCTTTGCCCCCTCTATTTTCAAAACCCTACACTTTACCCCTACTTTCTTTATAGTGTTTGATAATAACTTTTAAAGCCCTAAATTAAACTATTTGACAACCATGTTATAGTAATTTCAAGATTTTTTATTTTTTTTTCATAGCTAACTAATCTTTAAAAAATATTAATATGCATTTTACAAGAAGAAAATACATTTTTAGAAAGAAAAAACTGATAATTTAAAATATCTATTAACTATTAAAAAAATATTAGAGAGACCGACATTACTACAATATGACTATCGTACAATTTAAATTACTATCTCTATCTCAGAAGTTTTGATACATTTGACTTTTTGTTGTATTTTGATTCAATTTTATTAATATTATTGTTTGTTAGAAAAAATAAAAATATATATATTTAGAAACTACATATCTTGAATTATCATTTATATACAAAGATTTTTTATTTATATATTAGAATATTGAAAATAAAATTTCCTATATTAATTTCCAAAAACAAATTGAGCAAAACTTTTTGGACAAAATGCGTATAGTTTTAAAAGTTATTATAGAACAATATAAAAAAATCAGGGGGTAAAGTGTAAGTTTTTAAAAAATAAAAGAAAACAAACTATAAATTAGGGTAAACCTTAATATGGTAATTGTAACTTTCCTTTCTCATTAATTTCACATTGGCTGTTAGAGCTTTAGTTAGTTAATATAATTTTATTACAAAACTACTAGAGGAGATATCTCAGTACATAATCTAGTTTATACTCCACCTCATAATACC
>KK901801.1:55513-67793 GCA_000696445.1 Aquilaria agallochum
CTTTGCCCCCTCTATTTTCAAAACCCTACACTTTACCCCTACTTTCTTTATAGTGTTTGATAATAACTTTTAAAGCCCTAAATTAAACTATTTGACAACCATGTTATAGTAATTTCAAGATTTTTTATTTTTTTTCATAGCTAACTAATCTTTAAAAAATATTAATATGCATTTTACAAGAAGAAAATACATTTTTAGAAAGAAAAAAACTGATAATTTAAAATATCTATTAACTATTAAAAAAATATTGGAGAGACCGACATTACTACAGTATGACTATCGTACAATTTAAATGACTATCTCTATCTCAGAAGTTTTGATACATTTGACTTTTTGTTGTATTTTGATTCAATTTTATTCATATTATTGTTTGTTAGAAAAAATAAAAAAATATATATTTAGAAACTACATATCTTGAATTATCATTTATATACAAAGATTTTTTATTTATATATTAGAATATTGAAAATAAAATTTCCTATATTAATTGCCAAAAACAAATTGAGCAAAACTTTTAGGACAAAATGCGTATAGTTTTAAAAGTTGTTATCGAACAATATAAAAAACTCAGGAGGTAAAGTGTAAGTTTTTAAAAAATAAAAGGAAACAAACTATAAATTAAGGTAAACCTTAATATGGTAATTGTAACTTTCCTTTCTCATTAATGTCACATTGGCTGTTAGAGCTTTAGTTAGTTAATATAATTTTATTACAAAACTACTAGAGGAGATATCTCAGTACATAATCTAGTTTATACTCCACCTCATGATACCTGAATCGACTTTTTGACTTAAAACTTAAAAGAGAATAAATCTTAACTCATAAATAAGCCATAATTTGAAACTGGCCAACTACAAAAAATGGTGGAGTATCTGTCAATAATTAATCATACTCATTGGCAGACACATTGAAATTTCTGTATAAACTCTATAAAATGATGTGTATCATCATTTCATCTCATTAGATTTTGAAAAGGCTGATGACGTAAATTAATTTTTTTGCATCTAATCATACACTAACATTAATTAAATTTTGTATATGTAACAGTAATGATTTTTTAGGAGGGAACTGTATTTCTCTACAGTGTAAAATGGGCTGATCGATTGGTATCCATCTCATCGACATCCATCAAATTAGAAACCAAGGGGGGCGAGGACCAAAAAAGGTTGAAGCCCCAACTTAGTTTGTTCCGTATTGACCCGGGCAAGTGTACATGTCCTTCCCAGACTGCTTTCCTTATGAAGACTGCAACAGCTCACATTCTTGCCATCTTTCCAAAAGGCTAAAACCCACTCATAATTATTTCTCAAGGAATGAAAAATTAATATAAATGAGGAAAAAGAATTATTGTTCATTCTAATTGGACCAAGGTTTTGTTGTTAAGTAGTTGGACCACTACGTTCAACGTTCCTCTTTTNTTTTCTAGAATTATGAAATAAATTAATTAGCTTGACTCACATATTGCTTCATTTCAACTTCTAAAACTGTTTGATGAATTCGACGTTTTTCAGCTAGCATCACTCCTCAAAATCAAAGGAAAATATTAAAGCGTGAAATTTTGACACTTTAGAGATGGAGCCCCCACGTTCATGACCATCTGGAAAACACCTAATACGGTGACGAGCCAGCGGCCCTTTTTTTTTCACAAACGGTGCCTTATGCTGGTGTATTCCTCGGTACTCAATCTAAAATTCTAATCATGGTTATTAAAATCGCGTTTTAAGTAGTAGAAACGTATATTTTTATGACTTTAGAGATGTAAGACGTTTAGAAATGCAACTCTGGGTAGAAACGCGTTTCTAGTCATAGAAACGTAGAAACATTGAAATTCTATGACTCTAGTCTTATTGGGCCAAATCTGTAAAAAAATATAAATTGGGACTAAATTGTACGTTTCCGGAAGCTAGGGACTGGATCTGTAATTACGTAGTAGAAGGAATCAGGAGCGAGCTAATTCCAGTTCTGGTCCTTTATTCTCCACCGTGTTTCATAATACTCCTAAAATTTGTATACTTGACGTTAAGGCACCAGATGCGTGGCAATTTTAGGGATTAAGCTGGTCAAGCTTATTCTTCTAGCTTTAGCCAACCAAAACCTGCCTCCTCTCCGTAGAAACACCAAAACCAAACCCTGAAGCCTCAGCCAACCTAAAAACCTGCCTTATTCCACTAAATTAAGCACAAAATCAATAAAATTTTGGATACAAATCACATATTGTTTTTGATATTTTTCTCAGACAATTTAAATGGTTTTATATTTTTTATAATTTTTCTCTAATTTATTTTTTTTATAGTTTTTATTTTTATTTTTTATAGAGTCTTACGACTCTACGACTTTTTACGACTTTACGACTCTAAAACAACCAAAATAACTCTAGGTAAAAACCCATTTTGAACAACCTTGATTCTAATTATATAAGAGCTATATGAGATATATATATATATATATATATATATATATATATCAGGGCTATTGCTTATCTAGGCCCTAAATCAACTACCGAAGTGCTGTCTATGGTGCCAGGTGATGGTAAAATGAGTGTTCACGGGACGCGTTTCATCGAGTTTCATCAAAACTTGACCCTACAGCATCGGCTTTGAATTTAACATTACACGCATATCCCAAGGCTGAGCCACAAACAAAAATTGTTTGGGTCCGTCCAATTTTTGAATAGTCTTATGTTTTATTATGTAATCTAATACATTCAGCAATTCTAAAAGTGCATGTAGTTGGAAGAAAGGTGTTAGAATTTACAAAGCCCAAGAGCATTTTAAACATAAATAGGAAACATGTATAAGAGTGGAAACCGAATACATAGTGAAGCCAAGAAGTTGGTGTTGGCGTAATAAAGTAGTGATGAGACAGAAATTTAATGGCTAGAAACACCTAAAACATAATAAAGCCAAGATATTTAATGACCTTACACAGCACAGAAATCATGATCGAAAACATAATAAAGTCTTCCACAACGTATATAGCCGCATCATGATCAAGAAATTTTAATGGCTAGAAACATCTAAATCATGTAGCTAGCCCATAAGCAGTGATGAGCGAGGGGCAATGAAGAACAAAAGCAAGAAAACGTTCAACACAATATTCGATGCGTCGGCCATCAATGAGTAGTGGGATGTGCAAAGCGTTTATAGGATCAATTTGAATATTCTCAACCTGAAACTAACTCCATACACATTGTATTTATATTTTTGGAATACAAAATGACTTGCATCTGATAAAAAAACACACATGCATTTATATTGGATAAAATATTTTAGATCACTCATTTTGTGGGTTAAAGAAGAATTCTAAATAAAACTCCTAAATCCCATATTAATCGGTGTTTTGTGTTGACTAACAATTATTACGGACCATCACCCAAATGCAGCTAATCATCACGCAATCCTCACCTAATCACAACGTACCCTCTTTTGCATCTCTAGATTGAATTATAGGGTCGATGTCATGAGATTACATGTGATTGTTGTGGTCGTAGTGGATTTCATTTCAAGTGTCTTCTCACAGCAAACATTATATAGTACAAAAAGTTTTTTTTTTATTATTTCTTTTTTGAATGCTTAATGTTTTCTATTGTCTGTAACATCTGATGCCTGAAAAGCCTTAATGATGCCCTAACTAATCAGATTGAGCCAGCTTGATCCACTTTAGAGGAACAAAACTCTCGATATTTATCCGCTTCAATCACAAGACTCAAACTGGCTTAAGAGTTAACTCACACAATGAAGATCAAATTAACTTCTTACCTGTTGAACTAACGGTAGTTAATAAATTGAGGTTACTGTCTAGTTTTCTGAAACAAAGGCATTATATGCGGTTGGTAGTCAATTTAAAAAACGAGTTATTAATAACTGTTTTGATTTATAGTAATTGTATATCAATTGAAACTTTATACTTAAAGAAGTTTTAAAAAATTATTTTAAAATTGTTTATTATTAATTTTTTCTTGGTTGGGTATGAAAAAATACTAAAAAATTAGTTAGAAGTGACTATTGATTAGATTGAATATTCACTTTCAAATAGCATTAGTTATAGAAAAAAAATCAACAAAGACAAAAATAAAACTATTTTTATATGAAAAGAACACATACTCACTTGTTTCCAAACCAATTTCGTAGAAACCTTGAAAGCAGGGAAAGCATGTACCAGAAACGGAAATAGGAAAAGTAACACGTGAACTTCATTTTTATGTCTGTATTTTCAACTTAACTGTGATTTTAATTATAATCCACAAAGAAGCTGGGTCAAATAAGTCTTTTAATAGAGCAAATATTATACGAGTGATGGAATTTTGGTGAAAATATTATACAAAGAATATTTTTTTTAAAAAAAAGTCTCTTACTAAATGATATGCCAAAAACTTATGGAATTATATTATAGCATATTCTAAAAGAGAAAAAATTTTACTTTTCATCAACAGTATTTGGGTCCAGGTCTGGATCTTACTAGGATTTTAAGCTCAGGGCTGGGCCATCTCCAAAACAAGCTCTAGATGGGGCTATTCAATAGGATGATTGAGCAAATTTGAAACCTAGTTTTAAGGAAGGGGGCGAAGCCGAAATTTCTATCTTTAATGTAGATGAAACCCCATTGCATCGCTTGAATCAGCTTCCTGGTGAGGCTGATACAATGGGGAACTTATATGAATCAAACTCAGGTAAAAAGGAGCTGGGTTTGAATCTGGCTTCGGTGGCAGGTGAGATTGGTGGTGCAACTCTTTGTTGTGAAGGAGAGATATTAAATGGTTTAGAGGATGATGCTTCTGGTTTGATCTTTCCAGGAGTCCCACCAAGTTTGAAAGGGTTAGATAAGTTTGATAGATAGGAGTTGAGGACTGTTTAGTCAACAACAAAAAAAATTGTTGTCGACAAAGTTAAAAGGCTCGAGGGTAGTTAAGAGACAAATTGATAAAGTTAGCAAATTGGCATGGTTATCTTTTGAAGGATATGAAGAATTGGCCCCTGAATTTTATGATGATCTATATAAGGTTAAAGGTTGGAAAAGGAGTAGTGACAAGGTGGGTAATTGTAGGAAAAAATTGTCCTTATGAATTAAAAAGGTTGGCATGGAGTCTTAAGGAGTAATGGTGTTTAGTGGGGAATTTGAGGGTTTTGAAAGAGATTCTTAAAATGTAGTCTTAAGGTTTGTAAAGGGTCTTGAGTGGGGATATCTTAGGGGTTCAGGGTGGGGACCATTGAGGGGGATTCGGGTTTCAAGTTTGTGGTTGTACGTTGGGCTTTTATTTGTTTTAGACGTTGGCTGGAACTTCTTTATATTTTTTCTCTTATTAATATATGTTTGCCGTTAAAAAAAAAATCAACTGTACTATACACAGTGGCTTCTTTGTTTTTTTTTTCTTTTGCTTCTTTCAATTTATGGTAAAACCTTTATTTTGGTCCATATATATTACACATTTGCCATAATACTTCTGCAGTTTCGCTTGCTGTCACTGGTTAAAGGGTAGACCATTTGCTGACGGTGACATGATTGTCACATCATAAAGATTGGGGAATATTATTAACCAAAATACACAATACAAGGACCCAAGAGTATTTTGTCCCCTTTTTTGACATAATGGTCAAATCTCTCCGTAGTCCCTAGATATAGCTTTCTGCCATAATGGTCCCCATCTTTCATGATCTGTTATAAACCTTTGTTTTTTTTTTCTTTTTTGATAGTCAGAATTTTTGCATATACTAGAAGTCAAAGGTTTTTAAAGAGAATGGAAGAGAGCTATCTGAATCCCTAGTCGTAGGTGTGGCAAGCTTTTAGATACCTAGCATGAACTTTTAGAAAAATAAAAATTTTGATGGCATATTTAAATTTAAGATGATAAAACCTTAAATGAAAGTGAATAATATGCTTATATTAACCATATTACCAACAACTTTTTCCATTCTTTGATAGCATATTTAAATTTAAGATGATAAACCCTTAAATGAAAGGGAATGATATGTTTATATCAACCATATTAAATACCAAAAGCTTTTTATTTTGCTTGGTTTGACTCAAAGTTTTAATTATATAGATTTGATTCAAAGTTTTAATTAGTTAAAACAAATATACACTTTTCATAATATATGAACGTTTTATAAAGATTTGATTTAAAGTTTTGATTAGTTGAAATAAGTGAATAATTTGAATTATGCATGAGTGCATGATTCTTAAAATGTTTTATTTTATTACTAATTCATTACTGAACAAAAATCTGGAAAACTTATGCATGTATATTAAATAATATTATCCTACACTATGAACACCAGAAACTTTATTTCTCTTAATGATTTTATTGAATTAATTAATAAAATTGTTTTAATCATTTTTCATTTGTTATCTTTAATGCTCTTTTGACACTATATAAACATATCTTCAGTTAACTACTTTATGTGTTTATAGTTATTTATACTCAAATTTTACATAATGTTAAGGCAAATCTTATCTTTTTAAATTGTTCCATAAATGACTTATATTGATTATATTACAATTAATGTTGCTATAGAACGTACCCACGCAACGCGTTAGTCACACATACCTCTTTTACTTCTAAAAGTTGTAGGATTTTCACTGTTCATCATTGTAGATAAATAATTTTTTTTATGCCTTTTTTTTTTTTTCCCCTTTTAAGACACAATTGACCTTCCTTAAATTTGGTTCCATTTTCAAAAGGTGCTCACTTTTTTTAGGGCCCATTTTGCAATTTATTCAGTTTTAGGCTGTCTGGTTAAATGTCAATTTAATCCATAAGCTTCTACTATTTCCCATGTTAGTCCCTATGTTCTATCCATCTTTTATTTTGGTCCCCAAATTTAATAAATATTTAGTTAGATCTTTCTATTTATTCTCTTGGTCCCCAAATTTTTCATTGTTTTTATGTATTATTTTCTAAAGTAAGACATTGGCTATCATAATTTATTTATTTATGTGTTATGTCATTTGTTTACATTCATTAAATCAATTGTTAAGCCTTTAATACCTAATATTTTTCAATTTTTTTGTCTTAGTTCAAACTTTTTTTTGTTACTTTTCTTTAATTTTGTTTTTCAAGATAAAACTTTAATCATTATAATTTGCCTACTCCTGGATATGATTCTGATTGATTCACCTTTAATTAATTTTTTTATTTTTATCTTTATTAAGTTAATGGTTAAATTGTAAATTTACTAACATAAATTAAGCACAATTTTGTGTATAAACTATATTATTTTATTATTCATGATTGTGCTTTGCAGTATGAATTATTATCTATGATTTAATAGAATAATTTGGTCCATAATTGCTAAAATTGAAAATTTTCTAAATAAATTTTTCATTAATATTAAAAATTAGAATTTCAGTTAATTAAAGTGGGAAATTTTTGAAAAAAATTATACATTATTTCAAAATACATATGATATTATGTTTCTATTTATCTAATTTTAATTACTGTTTAAGTTAGTTCAACTTTAATTAATTTCTTCAATTTTTTAATTTTTTTATTATTTAAATTTTTCATAGTAAATTTATTATAAAAAATACTCATAAATCATAAGGGCCAGTATACTTCGTGCTGAACTGAACTATGTGCAAAATCTATCCATCCATCCATCTATCTATCTATCCCATGGGAGCAGATAGCAGTCAGCAACTGATATGTTTGTGTATGTATAGGAGTGATGGGAAGCTCTGGGAAGCCAAAGGCACATGGAAGCGGCCAAGAGGGAGCACAAATGCATGTGCCCCGCCGCACGGGCTACAGACGGGGGGGCGTCGTGAAGTGCATTGCAGGGCAAGACGGGAGGCTGACTTCTCCCCGGGGCTCCCAGCCCCACATGTTTCCCCTACCTAATCGCCATGTGCCTCTCCCCCTACATTTCACTTAAACATTGGCTTTTTCCGCCACCGCCAAGACTAGCCCGGCCCTAGCTGCGCTAGGCCCCCACCTCATGATTTAGACGTTTTCTTGGGCTTATCCAGTTAACTAGCTCATCCTTCGATTAAAATGTTGGTGGACTGCCCAATAAAAAAAAAAACAACCACAGGTGAATGTACAAACACTTTCGTGTATGTATTTCAAAATGTAGTTTTACCATTTCTGTGGAAATCTTTTAAAATTGTGTTTGTTAGCTATTAATATCATCCTTTCAATCAAATCCTAATGCATAACACAAATTTTTTTCACCTCTCATTAAAGTAAAAAGATCTACATATCGTATACTGTTGTGTTTCAAAATCCTAAAAGGGAGCATCTCACTAATATTGATGATATTAGTAGTGAAATTCTCAATTGTTTTTGTGTCAAATCTGACAGGTCTTAGTACTATTGATCAGTTGCAAAGAGTTTTTCTATGTTTATGTATTTCTCGGCATTTATAATTAAGCATATTCGCATTTTAATGATATCTTTTACTCCAAATCAGACTAAACGAGTAGCGTTCCAACTAGGTAACTATAACACTCAGTATGTTTTAACTTAAAGCGATGGGCTTCAAAATGATTTATTTTTATTTTTATATTTTTTACCTGGAATTAATTTTAATTAAAAATTAATATTATATAGTTTCAATAATTCATTGAAAATATAATTTTTGTAATCTTATTAAATTTTTATGAATTTTTTTAGTTTAAGGTATTAAAAAAGAAAAATTCATAAAAATTTAACAACATCATGAAAATTTACTTTTAAACAGATTATTGTATATACATAATATTGACTTTTAAATGAAATTTTTTTTAGACAAAAAAGATATAAAAATAAAAATAAGTTAGTTTACTTAATTTAAAATGAAGTGACTCCAACATCCAATTCATTTTAATTTAAGTCAATTGACTATAAAATGACTTATTTTTATTCTTACATTTTTTTTACTCGGAACTAATTTTAATTAAAAACTAATATTATGTAGTTGTAATAATCAATTGAAAATATAATTTTTATAATCATACTAATTTTTTTATGAATTTTTATAGTTTAAAGCCTTAAAAAAGAAAAATTCATAAAAAATTAATAACATCATAAAAATTTACACCCAATTCATTTTAACTTAAGCCAACTTAATTCAAAATAACTTATTTTTATGTTTATATCTTTTTTACTTGAAACTAATTTTATTTGAAAGTTAATATTATTTAGGTGAAATAATCCATTAATTGTAAAATTTTTATAATACTATTATTTTTTATAAATTTTTATTTTTTAAACATTAAAAAAAATTTCATAGAAATTTAATAACATGATAAAATTTTGTTTCAAATGGATTATTACACCTATATAATATTAGCTTTCAAATGAAATTGGTTCTAGGTGAAAAAGATTTAAAACCATTTTAGATTAAGTTGATTTAAGTTAAAACAAATTGGGTGTTACTTTCAAATAGATTATTGTATCCACATAATATTGACTTTCAAATAAAATTAGTTTCGGTAAAAAAAATGTAAAAGTTAAAATAAGTCGATTGACTTAAGTTAAAATGAATTGGATATAAATCTCCAGGCTTGATGGCTTGCCTTATATAGTCTTTAAAAGTTAAAACTTCATGGACAATTTGATTCAGGATAATATTATTATTACTTATGAATTATTCCGGGCAATTAAATCTACTTATAGAGAAAGTGGGTCTGGTGCAAATAAAGTGGCTTTAAAGTTGAATATGCAAAAGACTTATGATAACTTGAGCTAGCATTTTATTAAGATCTTTCTGAAAGAAGTTAGGTTTTTTCTTATTGGATTCAGTTGACCATGATGTGCATTTCTATAGTTTCCTATTTAATGCTTCTTAATAACTGCACTATGGATTAGTTTACTTTTTATAAAGGGTTGTGTCAAAGAGATCCTTAATCTCTTTATATTTCTATTTTTTATGCAGACATTTTTCAGTTTTTACCTTGAGAAGTTGAAAGTGGATAATAAACTTCCAAGTATTAGAGCTAGGATTTTTTAATCATATATTAATCATTTGATGTTTGCAGATAACTATTTGCTCTTTTTCAAGCTGACAATTAAGGGCATTCATACTCTTTACGAAGCTTTGAGTTTGTTCCATCATTCAACCGGTCAGAAGGTAATTATTCAAAGTCAAAGTGTGGTTTTTTCTGAGAATATTCCTAATTATTTTATTTGTATCTTCCATTGAGTTTTGTCTTCATCTATCAACAATGGTATCATTAAGCACTTTGGGGTCCCGTTTAACTATAATACGTCTAAAAATGGTTCTTCTTAATTTTTAGTGGACAAAGTTACGAACAAGTTGGCCTCTTGGAAATTGATACTTCTTAATTTGGCTAGTAGGCTTACTCTGATTCAATCCTTTTTATCTTCACTTCCAATTTATCTCATGTCTCTTTTCAAGATATCTGTTGGTATTTGTAATCATATATCAAATTTTTTGTTGTTGTTTTGGTGGAATATTGTTCTAGAGTCCAAAAGCAATTACTTTTAAAACAAGTTCTTCCTTTGTTTTCTTAAAGGAATGAGAGGACTTGGTGTCCATGATATATATGTTCAAATTCTCTTAGTTACAACCTTTTAGAGAATTATGACAACTTGTCATTCTTTTTAGTGATTTAGGTGTTGCCAACCAAGTATGGGAAGTGTTCTTCATCATGGTTAGTGCCCAAGCAAGATAATGCTTATCCTATATAATGAAGCCTTTTACACGGTTGTGCTTTACTTTCTTCACATGCTAGATGTCAGTTTAGTGATGGTTTAACTTTCAACGTTTTGGATCAATTACTGGTTACCTTAGTATTCGGCTCATCTTTTGTTACGCATGCTAACCGGACCTTGAAGCCATCTATCACAGTAGTCAACCTCTCATGCTTCCTAATGGTTTAGGTTGGAATAAGTATGCTTTGTTTTTAGAAGATGTAGTTTGTCTGGCTGTTACTAGTTATCCCATCCTTAATCAAGGTGTTCTATGATTTTAAAATTTGGTGTAAGTCTTCAAATAGTATTTATAACTGCAAGAAAGGACATATTTAAGCTCATTTATCTAGTATCCCAACTAATTCATCTTTTAGACGTGATCTCACTCCTTCTCAACATATTAACAAAGTGTGGGTTACAGACATGCCATAAAAGTTTCATATTTTTCTTTAGAAGTGCATACAAAAAGCATTGACGACTAAGGTGGACGTTGCTTCTTAATTTCAAAATGTAGATCCAATGTGTCTTTGCTATTGGGTTAAAGTGGAGTTTGTTTCTTATCTTTTCTTTTCCTATGTTTTTTCACGCACAATTTGGAATCTACTCTCTTTTCATCTCCAAATAGTTCAAGTGCTAACTTGCAAACTTACCTTACATAGTTTCTTTACTATAAGTTTTTTCGGCTCTCATTAGAACTTGATTTCTTTGCCACCACTCTTTAGTTCATACAGGAAGGTAGAAATGACTTCATCTTCAACCAAATTCCTTTTGTGATTGAGTGAGTTACTTTGTTTTGTAATAAAATTATGGATAACATATACCAGATTTGCTAGGCATTCAAAAAAATAATATTCACCTTTATAAAGCTCTTTATCCTTTCTAGTTGTCTGTAATTTGGTCTACTACAAATTAAACTTATCCTATTCTCCCTCCTTGCATTTTCAAAGTAGATGAGTCCTGGCAGTTTAGCAATACTCCTACTGAAACTGCCTGGATCTTAGTATCCACTATGGGCTTCATGCCAAAAACTCACTTTTGTTTGTTAATAAGCCTTTTCTTTAGCAGCTAAATTGTTGGCTATTTTGGCCTTTTCTTTAGCAGCTAAATTATTGGCTATTTTGACACTCTTTGTTATGGTTTTTCTAACTCTTTTGCTTCTATTACAATTCTAAAACATTTGCATTTAGGCTTTTAGGAACATTTGGGACGCCTAAGGTGCAAATTGAAGGTAGGGAGTTAACAGTCGGCCTAATGGGGTTCTAATTGCATCAAACTTAATGAGTTGGTTCTTTTTTTCAATTGAATATATTTGGGTAGGATATGGATTTTCTATTTTTCACCTGCCGAATTCGGGTCAGGTAGCATGTTTAGGGTTCACTTACCCTATATCCAACCCATATATATGTTATTCGTTTGTTGTCTTGTTATTGGTTTCCTATCTCTTGCTTTAGGTGGAACATATTTTTTGTTTCTAGTAGAGATGTTCAACGGGCTGGACCGGACTGGCCGGTCCTAGGCCTGAGATATTTGGTCCCGGGCACAGCCCGTGCTGACACGTGCCGGTCCTGACCCGGTCCCGTGCTGAGCTGGCCCGTTAAATTTTAAATTTTAAAATTGTAATTTTTATTTTTATTTTAAGTTTTAGTT
>KK901802.1:0-51441 GCA_000696445.1 Aquilaria agallochum
GGGGCCTCCTAACCCTTTGTTTCTGAGCTTTCAGGCACACTCCCTTGGGCGATCCATCCTCCAGGCGTTCTTCCTCCCAGAGGTCTCTCCACCAGTCACCATGACTATAAACGATGAGGCTCCACGCCATCAATAGGAAAGAGAATCTTCATCTTCTTTAAACATGGCTGAACACATTAATGAACAAGAAGATAACTATTCTCTACATAATGACCAAAATCGACCAAAAAAACTTAAAGAACAAATGAACCCCATAAGAACTAGCACACCATCATGTCTAAATTTTCCTACTGATGCATGTAACTTCAATTTCAAGCCAGGTATTTTTCAGCTTTTACCAACTTTTCATGGATTTGATTTTGAAAATTCACACTTGCATTTGAGAGAATTTGAGGAAGTCTGTTACACATATAATAACCTAAACTATAACATGAACACCACCAGGCTTAAGCTTCTTCCTTTTTCTTTAAAAGATAAAACTAAAACTTGGCTACAGAATGTTAGGTCAGACTCCATTAATTCATGGGATGAACTACAACAACAATTTTTTTTAAAAAAATTTCCTACCCACAGAACAAATTCTTTCAAAAGGCAAATCACCACTTTCACACAAAAACCAGGAGAAACTTTTTACCGATGTTGGGATAGATACAAGGATTTTCTTAACACATGCCCACACCATGGTTTTGAAACATGGAGATTAGTCTCACTTTTTTATGAAGGTTTGACACCTAGGGAAAGACAAATGGTGGCAATGATGTGCAATGGAACATTTGAGGATAAAGATCTTGATGAGGCAATGAATTATCTAGACATGTTAGTAGAGAATGCACAGAACTGGGACATCGCTGGAACTTATGAGGCCACAAGTAAGACTCAATCACTTGCATCTAATGGAGGCATATACCATCTTAAGGAAGATAATGACCTTAAAAAAAAATTCACATCTCTAGCTAGAAAGGTTGACGCTTTAGAAATGAAAAAAATGGGTCAATTAAAATCCGTTGAAGAAATTGTTTGTCACATTTGTGAGACCAATGACCATTCCGCTAGCAATTGCCCAACCTTGCCATCTTTCAAAGAATGTCTCCATGAACAAGTCAATGCATTGAACAACTTCAAGAAGCCAACACAAAATCCATACTCGCACACTTACAATCCTGGTTTGAAGAATCATCCAAATTTTGATAATTATGCTCAACCGTCACAGCCACCTTTGCACACCCAACAAAAATTTCAACAATCTCAAGGGTATGCACCATATGTTCCTCTTTTTAGGAAAAATCTTGAAGATACATTGCATTCATTGATTGAGACGCAAGAGTCCATCAATGCTCAAATAAGTCAAACCATGATTGATTTGAAAGATACTCTTGCAAAATTTGCATCTGCACTCAACATTCACAAGAAAGGAAAATTTCCTTCTCAACCAAAAGAAAATTTCAAAGGTCAAATCATGGATCAAGTGAAATTAATCAATACAGTCCGTAGCGGTAAAGTTGTTGAAAAATCCTTTCCTGATCCTTATGAAGGAGACGATGAGTCAACTTCTAAGAGTAAAGAAGGGGTTGAACCTTTACCAAGTGAAGAACAAATTGAATGTCCATCAGCACCTCCATTTCCTCAAGCATTAACTATTCCTAAGAAGTTGAATCAAAATCCTGAAATTTGGGATATTTTCAAGCAAGTAAAGATTAATATCCCTTTGTTGGATGCGATCAAATAGGTACCTTCTTATGCCAAATTTTTAAAGGAATTGTGCACTGTTAAAATAAAATTGAATATGAAAAAAAAAACCTTCTTGGCTGAACAGGTAAGTTCTGTTATTCAAAATAACATTGCTTTGAAATACAAAGATCCTGGCTGTACAACAATCTTATGTTTTATTGGAGAACATAAAATTGAGCAAGCATTACTTGGTCTTGGGGCTAGTGTAAACTTACTTCCATATTCAGTTTACGAAAAACTAAATTTGGGTGAGTTAAAACCAATCGAGGTAACTCTTTTGCTTGCTGATAGATCAGTGAAAGTGCCTAGAAGAGTCATTGAAGATGTGTTAGTCCAAGTTGATAAATTTATATATCCTGTGGATTTTATTATTTTGGACACACCACCAATAAAAATTAAGAATTCAATACCTGTTATTTTGGCACATCCATTTTTAGCAACTTCTAACGGTTTGATTACTTGTAGGAATGGACTAATGAAGTTGTCATTTGGAAATATGACATGGAGCTAAATGCTTTCAATTTTCTTAAGCAATCTCTTGAAAAAGAAGATGAAAGTGAAGATGTCTGTATCATTGGTGCAATTGTAGAAAATTATATGCAAGAAGGGACTATTTCTGATCCTCTTGAAAAGTGTTTAGTTAATTCATTTGAATCAAGTATGCAAATGGATCAGGATACTTCTAACATATGTACATCACTTGATTCTTTACAGGTGGAAGGAAACACACATTGGAAACCAAAAATTGAGGAATTGGAAAAACCTGGAGTTCAAAAGCAAGACGAAATACCCACATCAGAGTTGAAGTCCTTGCCCAAATAATTGAAGTATGCATTTCTTGGGGAAAATTCTTCTTATCCGGAGGTAATTTCTTCTATTCTTACATTCTAGCAATAAGATAAGTTAATTGAGTTACTTAAGAGGCATAAAAGTGCAATTGGATGGACATTAAAGGACATAAAAGGCATTAATCCTTTAATTTGTTCACATAGAATAAATTTATAGGATAATGGTAAATCTTGCCAGCAACCTCAGGAAAGACTCAATCCACACATGAAAGAGGTAGTAAGAATTGAAGTTCTCAAATTACTTGATGTGGGAATTATTTACCATATCTCTGACAGCAAATGGGTTAGTCCAACTCAAGTTGTTCCAAAGAAGTCTGGCATCATAGTGGTGATAAATGAAAAAGTTGAATGTTTACCAACTCGCATACCATTTAGTTGGAGAATGTGCATTGATTATAGGAAATTAAATTTTGCCACCAGAAATGATCATTTCCCATTACCTTTTTTGGACCAAATTTTAGAAAGAGTAGTAGGACATCTTTTTTTATTGCTTTCTTGATGGCTACTCGGGTTATTATCAAATTCCAATAGCTCTCGAGGACCAAGAAAAGACCACATTCACATGTCCCTTTGAAACCTTTGCATTTAGACGCATGCCTTTTGGACTTTGCAGTGCCGCAGCAACATTTCAAAGATGTATGTTGAGTATTTTTAGTGACATGATTGAAAAATATCTTAAAGTTTTCTTGGATGATTTAACTGTTTATGGAACTTCATGTGATAATTGTCTTAAAAACTTGGAAAAGGTTTTTAAAAGATATGAAGAAAAAGGTTTGGTACTAAATTGGGAAAAATGTCATTAGATGGTCAGCTCTAGAATTGTTTTGGGTCATGCTGTATCTTCCAAAGGAATCGAAGTTGATAAAGCAAAGGTGGAACTCATTGCTCAGTTACCTTCACCCAAAATTGTTAGAGAAATTCGCTCATTTTTAGGACATGCAGGCTTTTATCAAAGGCTTATGAAAGGGTTTAGTGAAATATCCAGATCTCTTTGCAACCTCCTTGTGAAAGATTTTTCATTTGAATGGACTCAGGAATGCCAAAATTCTTTTGATAAGTTAATTTGTCTTCTAACATCCTTTCCAATCATGCAACCCCCAAACTGGTCCTTGTTGATGGCCAGGGGCCTCATCGTTCAGAGTCATGATGACTGGAGGGGAGACTTCTGGGAGGAAGAACGCCTGGTGTATTGGATAGCCCAAAGGAGAGTGCCTGAAAGCTCAGAAACAAAGGGTTAGAAGGCCCCTGGAGTGTTTTTCCGGGGGGGGAGCCTCCGACGCCCAAGTCAGTGGTGGCTGAGAGAAACGCAGAGAAAATAGCACAAAGGGCTGAGGAGTCTCGCCTGGTAATTTTCTCAGAGTGTGGGAGCAGTGTTTTGCCAACCAACCTCCTGCCAAGTATTAATTCCTGGTATTCNTCGGCCAGATCGAGGCGATAGCGTTTGGCTATCACTTGTCTTTTGAGATAATGTGTGATGCTAGTGATTATGCCATTAGTGTTGTTTTAGGACAAAGAAAGGAAGGTAAGCCATGTGTAATTTATTATCCAAGTAGAACTTTGAATAGCACACAAATGAACTACACTACAACCGAGAAAGAACTATTTGCAGTAATATTTGCATTGGATAAATTTCGTTCTTATCTAATTGGTTCAAAAGCCATTGTTTACACCAATCATTCTGTTGTCAGGTACCTAATGTCAAAGCAAGATTCTAAATCAAGGCTGATACGCTGGAATTTATTACTTCAAGAATTTAACATTGTGATCAAGGATAAGAAGGGCACCAAAAATGTTGTCGCTGACCATTTATCAAGGCTGACAACAAATTTAACAATTGAGCCTACACCCATAAATGATTGTTTTCCTGATGAATTTTTATTCTCTATCACTACAGTACCTTGGTTTGCTAATATTGTCAATTTTTTGGTGACAGGACGAATTCCACCTTAATGGGGTGCTTAAGATAAGAAGAAATTTTTGCATAAGGTGAAAAACATTTACTGGGATGATGCTTATGTTTTCAAATATTGCCCTAATCAGATATTCAGGAGATGCATATCCAAAAATGAGGTAAAAAGTGTTATTCAATTTTTTCATTCAAAAGCATACGAAGGGCATTTTTCATCAAAGAAAATAGCTGCAAAGATTTTGCAGTCTGGATTTTACTAGCCCTCTTTGTTCAAAGACACACATGTATTATGCAAAGCCTGTGAAAATTGTCAAAAATTAGGATCAATTTAAAAAAGAAACATGATTCCTGTGACT
Organism: Aquilaria agallochum; assembly: GCA_000696445.1. NCBI lineage: Eukaryota > Viridiplantae > Streptophyta > Magnoliopsida > Malvales > Thymelaeaceae > Aquilaria > Aquilaria agallochum. Next base: position 4,842 of record KK901802.1, read on the forward strand.
CATATCCTTGTGATTAAAATTTTTTACTGTTGGGGAATAGATTTCATGGGACCATTTCCACCATCATTTAGCTTTGTGTACATTTTAGTTGTAGTAGATTATGTTTCAAAATGGGTAGAGGCAATTCCGTGTCAAAATAATGGTCATAAAACTGTTATTAAATTTTTGAAGGAAAATATTTTGAGTCAATTTGGGATCCCTTGGGCCATAATAAGTGATGGGGGAACACATTTTTGTAACAGACCATTTGAATCCTTATTGAAGAAGTATGGTATCACACATAAGGTTGCCACCCCTCATCACCCACAAACAAGTGGGCAAGTAGAATTAGTAAATAGGGAGATAAAACAAATCCTTGAAAAAACAGTCGACCCAAATCGAAAGGATTGGTCTTTAAAACTAACTGATGCACTTTGGGCTTATTGCACTACTTTTAAAACATCACTTGGCATGTCTCCCTATAGGTTAGTTTATGGAAAACCTTGTCATTTGCCTATGGAACTTGAACATAAAGCTTATTGGGCTATTAAAGCTTTCAATTCAAATCTTAATGATGCTGGTGTTTTGCGCAAGTTGCAACTAAATGAGCTTGAAGAGTTGAGAAATGATGCATATGAGAATTTGAAAACATATAAAGCTAAAGCCAAAGCTTTTCATGACAAAACAATCTTAAGAAAAACACTTGAGGTTGGTCAAAAGGTTTTGCTTTATAATTCTCGACTTCATATATTTCCTGAAAAACTGAGATCTAGACAGAGTGGATCTTTTATAGTGAAACAGGTTTATCCTTATGAGGCCATTGACATTGAAAATCCTAAAAATGGTAATGTGTTTAAAGTAAATGGACAAAGAGTTAAATCATTTTTTGAGAATCATGATTTTCAGGAAGAAGTAGTTTGTCTCAATGACCTACACAATGATCATGGTAAGTAAAAGTAAATATATTTTCTCTTCTTAGATAGTTTTCTTTTAAGTTTCATTTTCTTTATTTCTTTCTTACTTTGCTTTTTGTCTTTTTCCAGTTAAGTGGCAGATACGGTACTCTGTGGCTCTCAAGTTGGTTATTTCAGTTTTCCATAATAACTAATTTCTTTCTCTTTCCCTTCTTTCAATTTTTTCTAAAAAAAAATGGATTTTACTCTTTCTGCTTTGCAAAAATACTTTCCTTCTCTCCTAATGAATGTTCTTAAACAGATTTATCGAGCTAGATGTGAACGATTAAGAGTTTTGATACACAAAGGTATTCCTGAAGATGTGCATTGGTTAATTGTAGCTAAGGTCTGTTTGGCTGATGAAACCCTAGATACATTTGTGTCTCACATGCCTGGCTTAGGTAAAAGCTCTTATGCCAAAAAGTGAAGAGCTAAAAGGTTACGAATCTATCACAAATGTGGTCGATAGACTTGTGATACTAGATGTCGTTCTTTAGGAATGGTGTTCGATAATCAAGAAGATGAAATACAATTCATTAAGAATGGCCTGAGTAAGGATTCTTTGGATAATATCCGATTGACTCTTGAGACGCATTCTTGTTGGTTAGTGCAACATAAACTTCTTGGTTTATGGAGTATTTTTTATAAAGAACGAGAGCGTTATAGTCTAGCAAATCTGACTTTAAAAGGCCCTATTTGCCAAATTGTAAGAAAACTAGATGGCAAGAAAATCCCCGATTCATAGAAAGCGTTGAAGCCATTACTGGAGGTAAAACTAGAGGAAGCTGTGAGCCATAGTCACAACTACTGTACATACACACCGTTATTGTTGAAAATTTTCCTTTTCTTTTGACAATAATCTACCTACTCCTGTAGGTGTAATCAAAGCATTATCCTTTTATCTTTATAAATGCGCATTCTTCTTTTGATTTTTTTTCACATGGTTAAGGATAGAAATGGAGGGAACCTCAACTCACAAATTCTGAAATATTTGTGTATTTTGTCAATCTTTTCCTAGAAAAGATGAAGAGTTCTTGAGGGCAGCCAACCATTTAGGTATAGTACTAGCTGAGTGAAAAATACATTTGGTTTATAGGGGAGGTAGCATCGAATTGATGGGAGGTATAGCAACAGCAGCATCTATAGGGGGTAGCCAAGTTTTTGGTATCATCCCTGCACCTTTAAAATTCATTTCTGGTGGCACGATTGGAGAAGGATTAATGGTTAAAAACTTGCAAGAGTGTTTGTTGCAAATGCTCTATAATTCTAATGTCTTTATTGCTCTACCAGGAGGGTTTGGCAGATTGGCAGAAATTTTTCAGATTGCTTCCATGGCCCAACTTAATTTGCACCAGAAACCCATTGGGCTGTTGAATGTTAACAAATTCTTTGCAGGTCTGTTATCTTTTATGGATCATGCTATGCAGGGGAAATTTATCTCAGACACGGCATAACGGATCCAAATATCTACATCAATTGCTGAAGAATTGATAAACAAAATGCAAGCTTTCATTCCTAAACCAAATCTAGCAGTGATTCAAATAGACTGGACACGACAGTCTTTCTCAATCAGTTCCATCCCATAAGTATCATTTACCCTGCTTGTCATTTTTATTTTTGTTAATAAGTGAGAAGCACTGTGGCTGAGAGCAATAAGACTTGTGAATCTTTTTATCTTGTCTTTTAGTTTTACTATCAGCATTTTCTTTATTTTGGTTTAAGTTATTTCAGGTTTTTCATTTTCAATAACTACCACTTTAGGTATTTTCTTCTTCACTATTCTTATCTATATTTTGACATTGGGGACAATGTCTTAATCTGGTTTTGGGGAGGGATAGTTGACACATTTTTTTTTCTTTTCTTCTTTTAGGGTAGTTTTTCTCATGCTGATATTAAAACCTTTGGAAAAAGCCCTTAGTTTAGGATGACTGAGTAAGGAGTAATTTTACTCTTGAGACGCATCCTATTAGGCATGCTAGTTATAACATTTTGGGTTAGCAAGGTTTCAACCCTATTTGGATGACATATCTCACAAGTAATCTATAGTTTCTAAAGAAAATATTAGATGAAACCTGAATATTAATTCCAAACATTCATTCCCATGCATATTTTATTAGTTTTGTTGTTATTTTTTTTATTTTTTTGTTTTTATGGTAGTGTTGATTATTGATTTTCATTTTTAATTTTATTTTTTTTCCATGTTCAAGTACATGTTTGCGTAATAGTTGTATGTAAGAACATTTAGCATGAATTTAGGTTGTTTGCTTGCATTTAGCAACCCAACCCATGAAAATATCAACATTGGATGTATGCTTTGTAAATTCAAAATGCTTGTTCATTTTTTAAACCAGTTAAAGTATGTTGCTTGTTACTTGAGGAAAATAAATAACCGGTAAGCATTTTTTAGCCCTTAGTGTTTATTAGGATGTGTGAATTTCTTTGTTGAGAGTGCTTACTTTGTATTTTGAGCTAGACGTTGCTTAGATGGGTGACCTTAAGGAGGCATACAACCTTACTTCTTGTTTGTAAATTTAAGGAAGAAGATGGCATTTTAGGACCAACCACTTACGAAAAGGCTAACCTGGTACATTATCCCTTAGTGAACCACTTTGAGCCTTATAGCCTTATTCTTTATTTGAACCCTATATGTTTAACCACTTCCACTTCATTTTGATCCTTTAATGTCCTTGAAACTAGTGATACTTTTGTGATTATGGGCTTAGAGAATTAAAATGAATGTGTTGCTTTTGGTAAAATAAAGAATAAATGTGAGGCATACTTCGGAATATGTTGGGTTATCTTGTGCTTAAATTGTGATAGTAGAAAAATTTGGGGTGAGTTAAGCTTGAATAATAAAAATTGAGTATGTATCATTGGATGGTTGAGTTTTAAACAAGTGTTGATTTTTTTTATAATAGAAAAAGGCAAAAGCAACACCATAAAAAAAAGCCCTTGCAAAATAAAGTTAAAAAATATAAATAAAAAAAATTCTTTTGTTTCATAATACTTGGCCTCTTTTTCTTTTATGGCAGTCTAAAAAAAAGTTGTTCTCTTTCCCTTTCAAATAAAATTATATATGCTCATACCCATGTGAATCCATAGTAAAGTAAAGATGAAAGACATCTTCTTTTATCTTTTTCAGACAGATAAACATATAATCATAGGGGACAATTTTGAAAAAAAAACAAACTTCAGCCTTAGTATTTATGCAAGTCAAATGAGGCCAATTATTTTGGAACGGAGAGAGGTAAAAAAAAAAGTGTTAATTTCAATAAGTTTAAAACTCAACCATATTTGTTTTCTAAACTCCTGTGTTGATAAGGAATTTTGTTTTGGAGATGACTTAGAGACTAGGGTTGATTTCAGCGTTTAATGTTTTAGGTGCCCATATTTATTGTTCATTGTATTACTAGTTCTCTTAAACGTCACCATTAAAAAGTTTCTATCCGATTCTCACTTTCACCAAACCCAGCCTCATTACAACTTTGTATAAAGACCATTGTACTGAAATTCACATGCAGTCCCCTTTTGGGAATCTAATGAGGGTGAAGTTTGATTCCCTTGGAAGCTCCGGATTAAGAAACGTAAAGTAAGTTGTTCACAAATTCACCTTAAAATAAGTGCAAAAACTTAGGGAGTGATCGTCTACCTCTGGTGACAAGGACTTAACTTTTTCTCCTTTCATTAATTACTTGTAAGTTAAGTTTACAAGTGTTATATATTCATAGCATGATTTGTCATGAGTTGTTAGATTATGTGTTTTGTTTATTTTCTTAGGTTACACTTGCTAGGGACTAGCAAGAACCTGGTTGAGGGGTGTGATGAATACTCATAAGTGTATTGCTATTAAGGGTTTAAATCATCATTATACACTTTGAGTATGATTAATTTCAATATTCTGAGAATTTTTCTACCGGGTTACTATTCATGCATTTTTACTATTCATACACATTTTACTATTCAGCGACTTACTGTTCTTACGCGTATTTATTGTACATATGTGGTTTACTATTCATTAATATTAAATAATTTTTTTTATGCAGGTAAAGTAATCACTTGGCGTCCCTTCACGAGAAAAATCATATTTGGAGCTGTAGGCATCAGAATTGAGTGATTCCAAATTCATATGAAAGCCAACACATAGGTCTTCAAGTCTGCTTCATTTTGCAAGCTATGTTGACTGTTTTCATTGCCAAAAGGAGATTATTGATGAGACCATTAGTTCTTTTATGTGCTAAAGAGCAGTTTTGGTAGAAAAATCATAACTTGAGCTACGGATGTCCAATTTGAATGAACAAGCTACCAATTCGAAGCCAAAGAAATGGTCTACAAGTTCTATGCTTTGAGGAAGAGCTGATTCAATGTTTGTGATGGTCAAAAAATTAAAAGAAGCTGCAGCCCGTCTTTGTTGATTTGTATTTACCTACATCTTACTATTTTACTATTTCACCCACCTCAAAAACTCTATAAATAGGCACCTTTGGAGGGAGGACGAATCCATGCCATTTCTTAGGCCTCTTTTATGTTCTTGTATCATCTTTAGCTTTTCTTCTTTAGTTTTGTTCTAGTTTTCAATACCGAAGCTCTATCTAAGTGTTTTCTCGTTTTTCTTCTTGTTATTCCTTTAATCTTTCAATTCATGTTCATTTTCTCTTTCTACATGTTGTTTACTTTTATCATGACTAGCTAATCTTCCTTTTTTTCTATGGTGAAAGGGAGAAGCTTTTGGTATAAAGGTTATGATTGATTTGAATGGATCACAACATTAACAGTATTTTCTTCCTTAATCTATTTAACTTCCCTCCTTGTTAAATGGGAGTCTTGATTCATCATAGTCAATCATTGGCACAAAAGCTACTTGATTTCCTCTGTAGAACATGGCTCTGCCAGTTATATTGGAATCTTGAGTTATTGTAGACAAAGGTTGGCATGATGGATACTTGAACCCATTAGCAAGCATTAGCGTTTTAAGATCAATGAAAGTTAATACTAACTAAATTCCCCGATTGGACCTCCTTTATGTGTGGATCCTAATTGAGTAGTAAGATGGGTTAAAATTAATCATAACCAATATACTAAAAGTGGATCCCCTAACCTTAACTATTTTATTTGAATTTGAAGTTTTAATCAACACTTGTTCACACGTTCTATTAAAAATCTATAATTTGTATTTCTTAATTCACTTCTCTGTAGTTTGACACTCGTACTCCTGAGATTTTATTACATGCAACAACCTATACTTGGGTTACAACTACTAGAGCGCAGCAAGTTTTTTGGCGCCGTTGCTGGTGATCGAACTCGGGTCGCCCATGTGACAGGTAGGAATACTTACCACTATACTAATTTTTTTAAAGTAGGTAAAATCATCACTTGGCGTCCCTTCATGATAAAAATCATATTTGGAGCTGTAGGCATTGGAATTGAGTGATTTCCAATTCATCTAAAAGCCAATACATAGATCTTCAACTCTGCATCATTCCACAAGCTAATTTGATCATTTTCATTGCCAAAATCTGATTATAGTTGAGACCATTCGTTCTTTTGTGTGCTAAAGAGCAGTTTCGGTACAAAAATCATAACTTGAGCTACGGATGTTCGATTTGAATGAGAAAGCTATGAATTCGAAGCTAAAGAAAATATCTACAAGTCCCATGCCTTAAGGAAGAATTGATTCGATATTTAAAATGGTTAAAAAATTAAAAGAATTTGCAGCCTTCCTTTGTTGATTTGTATTTATCTACATTTTACTATTTTACTACTTCACCCACAAAAAAACTCTATAAATAGGCACCTTGGGGGGGGGGGGATGAATCCATGGCATTTCTTAGGCCTCTTTTTATGTTCTTGTATCATCTTTAGCTTTTCTTCTTTAGTTTTGTTCTAGTTTTCAATACGGAAGCTCTGCCCAAGTGTTTTCTCGTTCTTCTTCTTGTTCTTCCTTTGATCATTCAATCCATGTTCATTTCATCTTTCTACATGTTGTTTACTTTTATCATGGCTAACTAATCTTTCTTTTGCTAAGGTGAAAGGGTGAAGCTTTTGGTATAAAGGTTATGATTGATTTGAATGGATCACAATGTTAACAATATTTTCTTTCTGAATCTATTTAACTTTCCTCCCTGTTAAGTGAAAGTCTTGATTCATCATAGTCAATCATTGGCACAAAATCTACTTGATTCCCTCAGTAGAACATGGCTCTGACGGCTATATTAGAATCTTGAGTTATTATCGACAAAGGTTGTCATGATAGATACTTGAACCCATAAGCAAGCATTGGCGTTTTAAGATCGATGAAAGTTAATACTAAATAAATTCCCCAATTGGGACCTCTTTTATGTGTGGATCTCAATTGAGAGGTGGATCTCTATTGAGTGGTAAAATGGGTTAAAATAAATCATAACCGATCTCTATTTTATTTGAATTTGAATTTTTAACCAACACTTTTTAACACATTTTACAAAAGCCTTCCTTATTAAATATCTGTAATTTGTATTTCTTAATTCACTTCCCTGTGGTTCGACACTCGGACTCCAGAGATTTTATTACTTGCGACAACCTACACTTGGGTTACAACTACTAGAGTGCATCAAGTTTTTGGCACCGTTGCCAGGGAAGAAAAATTAGAGTACAAGTTCAATTTTTGTTTTTGTTCCTTTTTATTTTGTTTCATTTTTTTTTCATCATATGGAAGGCTGAGCCTACTACCCTTTAATTTCTGTTAATCTTATATTTCTGAATTTTTTTTATTATTCAATGGAAGACTGAGCCTCTTATCTTTTATTTTTTTGTTCGTATTGCTTTCATTTTGTTGAGTTTTCTTATTATTATTAAATGGAAGGCTGAGCCTCCTACCTAACTTGTTGTTGATATTTTTTTTCTTGCTATTATTTTGTTAAAGCATGAAAACTTGGTCATGTACATCAAGTGGTAGATTGGTAAGAGAATCTTCATCTTTTTCAAACATGGCCGAACGTATTAATGACTAAGAGGACAACCATTCTCTACATAATGACCAATATCGGCCTAGGACACTTAGAGAATACATGAACCCCATAAGAAATAGCATACCATCATGTTTAATTTTTGCTGCTGATGCATGTAACTTCAATTTTAAGCCAGGTATTATTCAACTTTTACCAACTTTTCTTGGCTTTGATTCCGAAAGTCCTTACTTGCATCTAAGAGAAATTGAGGAAGTCTGTCACAGATATAACAACCTAAATTGTACCATGAACACCATTAGGCTTAAGCTTTTTCTTTTTTCTTTAAAAGATAAAGCTAAAACTTGGCTACAGAATCTTAGGTTAGGCTCTGTTAATTCATGGGATGAACTGCAACAACAATTTTTGAAACAAAATTTTCCTGCCCATAGAACAAATTCTTTCAAAAGGTAAATCACCACTTTCACACAAAAATGAGGTGAAACTTTTTACAAGTGTTGGGATAGATATAAGGATTTACTTAACACATGCCCACACCATGGTTTTGAAACATGGAGATTAGTCTCACATTTTTATGAAGGTTTGACACCTTGGGGAAGACAAATGTTAGAAATGATGTGCAATGGAACATTTGAGGATAAAGATCTTGACAAGGCAATGAATTACCTAGACTTGCTAGCAGAAAATGCATAGAATTTGGACACCGCTGGTACCTATGAGGCTCCAGGTAAGACTCAAACCCTTGCATCTAGTGGAGGCATATATCATCTTAAGGAAGATATGACCTTCAAGAAAAATTTGCATCTCTAGCTAGAAAGGTTAAGGCATTAGAAATGAAGAAAACTGGTCATTTAAAATTTATTGAAGAAGTTGTTTGTCACATTTGTGAGATCAAGGACCATTCCACTAACAATTGTCCAACCTTGCCCTCTTTCAAATAATGTCTCCATGAACAAGTCAATGCATTGAACAACTACAAGAAGCCAACCCAAAATCCATACTTGCAAACTTACAATCCTGGTTGGAGGAATCATCCAAATTTTAGTTGGAAAAATGATAATCATGCTTAACCATCATAACCACCTTTGCACACCCAACAAAATTTTCAACAATCTCAAGGGTATGCACCATATGTTCCTGTTAGTGTTGTGCCCAAAAAGCCAATCATGAGATGATTGTATTTTTTGCACATTAAGTCATGATATTTTATTAAAGCATTAATCCAGTAATTATGTTCGTTGTTTTTTTTGTGTGTAACATAATAAACATAATTGTGATCCTAGAATAATGATATTCTCAAATGTCCCTAGTCTAGTATTATTGTGGAGTGGGTTGCAATAATACATAACGATTAGCATATGTGGAGACTAATATGAGATATGTAGTCTACATATGGGTACAAGTTGGATAACTTGTGTACTGGACCGACCCACCATGGGAACACTACATGGATCGTTATATGAGTGTCATAAGTGATTATCATAGTGATCATGGTATATGCAGTCCTTCGACCTAAGATCATCAAGGTTCCCTACATGTGAGTCACATTCTTTGATACTTTCTTTTGTTGTTCGTAACTGAGTGAACTTGAAGGAGGTCATTGGGTATGTCACATATCATGCGGAGGGATTTGTATGATCAAGATGGGATTTGTCCTTTCTATGTAACGGGAGTGATATCTTCGGGCCCCTTGATAGAGTGAGACTTAGAAAAATGCATGGCCATGCTCGGATGACTTGATATACGATATCAATGTCATCAGTTTAAGTTGGTCTACTTGGTAATCAAGAAACCAAAGATTGAGCTATACGAGAGTGACACAATCCATGTCTCGTGCTTAGTATTGATATCTTGGACAAAGGGACGATGGCATATATCGATGATGATCATAAATGTCACACCCCACACAAGCCCTAGCCTGTGCACTTTCAGTGCCACTCACCATTTCTACCCCAAGAGTTGCTCGAATACTCTTAAGTTTAGGTGTTATTAACTACCTATTATTTTGGCTATTGTTTGTTAGGTAGTTTTAAGTCTTATTTTCTTAAGTTGAGGGCTGGGAGGTGCCCCAGGAGGCTTATGAGTTATTTAGAACAATTACCTGCAGCTTAAGTAGGGCCCAACCACTAACTGGCAACACAAGGCAAGGCTGTAAATCAATAACTTGCAATACAAGCAAGGCATACACTTAATCTGTTAAGTGTGTAGGATGTGTGCTCATCAAGTGTGCTACTTCCATGAATGACAACCAAGAAGCCCACATCTTTGTCATTTGAAAATCAAGGTTTCCATGCACATGTATATTCGTCCAAACAAAGTATCTCAAGAGGTTTCTTACATGAAACATAACCATAAGCTCATAAACTTAACATAACTTGGCACATAAGCATCCAACATATGTACATACAAAACCATGTATAGTCAAGGCTACATATATACACAAAATAACCTAAGTACATGCATCACTAGCTTGGAGGCATTCCAAGGATGCTACAAGTCCAAAATATAGCCAAGGTTAAGTTTTACAAGCTAAGTTCCCTTACTCCCCGAGAAGATACCTAAGTGTGCAATACAGCAGCACACACTGAAGCACTATCCCAATGACCATATTCATGGTCATGAAATTGAACACTACAATCAGAGCCATAGTCCACACATCCATCCTGCACCTAGACATGTCCCACAAACTACTCAGGCCTGCAAAACTTAGTGAATAAGTTTTGGGCACAAACCATAACATGAGACTTGTAAAAGTAATTCAATTAAGCCAAGTTTAGTTGGTACACATACCTCCAGCACAAAAGCACCACTAGCACACAAAAGCTAGTAACTCAAGCAAACCTACTCAAGTTGAACATCCTTTCCTGAAACAAGAAATATATATGGGCATGAGTACTAATACTCAGTAGGGTTCACAACTGACCATATTTGGTCTATTTAGTTAAGTCCAAGACTTAACCTCCATAGCTTACTTGTCCTGCAAGAAAACATAGAAAACACAAAAGAACACAATATACATTTATTGTAACTGAGACATAATAAGCATAACTAAGCTATTTACAATTGGTTAGCACACACAGAGAAATAATCAAGCACAAAAAACACACACACACACACCACAAGATACATTCGGCTGAAACCCAAGCATATGCCCTTGTGCACCATTGCACTTACTACTCCACCATTTTAATCCACCATCCACTAGAGCTTTGAAATTTATAGCAAGTTGGCCTCCCTCACTAGAATTTCTAGCACATGCCCATAATTGATTAGCTAACCAAATCATAAATCGAATCTCCTCAATAATGCCCATCAAGTAACCTAGATCACATAGCAAATTTTAACCATCACTTAGTTACTTTATTTACTTGATCATGGAATATAACCAAGAATCCAAGTAAACCGTGAAACCTTACCTTAATATATGAGCTTGAATAGTCTCGGTTTTGCTTGAACACTTCAAGAACGAGGGTGAACTTCACTATTCCTTCACTTCCCTTGCTTCCAAGCTTCATTACACCTTCAAGCTTTCATCCCTTCTCTAAAACATTAAGGACATGGCAGCAACATTCCAAAAACAACCATGAATGTCTCGGCTGCCCATGTATATATTCAAGACTAAGCTTCGAAAAAGGAAAAAGGAAGTCACCTTAGGCCAAAATCAAGGAAGACAAGCTTGATTTTTGCTTTCAAGCTTCAATCTTCAACGAATGGCCATAGTTTCGGCAGCGATCTTCAAGAACACTTCAAGAACAGCCTAAGGCCTTCAAGACTTGGTCAAGGACACAAATGAAAAGCCTTGGCCAAAATAATTTTTCTTAATTGTTAAGTGGAAACATGCTATAACCGGTTATGGCCACTTGTCCTCACCTTTGGCTTAATGTCGTTCTTGGTCTTGAACTATTTTGCATGGCTCATTTTGCCCCTCAAGAATCCATGGCTTCACTTTAGTTACTAAAATGTATGTTCATTTTGGCATTAATCTTGATTCATGGCCTATATTGCCAAGCATAAATCAAAATGGCTGAAGATGGTCATTATCCTATGTATATTTCGGCCAATTACCAAGATTAATTAAGTCATATAAATGATGGCATAAACCTTGGTGGGAGACAAACATGACTGGCCATCAAAAGTCACCAATGAAATTGGTCTAATTCCTCATTTCTATTTGCACTTATTTGCATGGCCGGAATTATTAGTTTAAGTTTCATAGTTTCAATTGCATCATTTAGTTCAAGTGTGCATTGTAGTCCTCCAACTTTATTTCATGCCAGAAACATCATAGCCATGTACAGTTAAAACCCAAACTTTCTTAGGTTTGCACTTACACCCTTATCCTCATTTTCAATCAAGTCCCTCATGTTTTAATTGGTGTTTTCTCTATATTCTTGGCCTAAGCCAAGTACTAAGGGATGGTCCTAACAATAAAGGTTTAGTCAAATCATCGACAATCTTGTCACTTGAGTAGCAATGATGTGTTGCTAGACACCGCTCATTGCTTATGATCATAAATGTAATTTTTTATCATTGCCAACGTGGTAAGAGCCTATTGGGTCACACACATAGAGCTATTTGGATCATTAGAGTGTATGGGCTAATAATTTGGGTTTTGGTTTCACAATAATTTCGTATTAATAATGGTCCCAATAGTTGAGCCATTATTAAGCCCAAAATTAAAGCCTAATTGGATTAGGGCTTTTGAAACCCATTAGGCTTGGAAGTTGAGTCTCACTATAAATACAACTTTTAGTGAGAAATTCGTAGGTTTTCTTGCCCTAGCCTCCCAAAGGACAACCACACTCTTCTCTTGCAATTCATTGGAGGACGCAAGCTAGCATTGCGAGCGCAAGAGAAATGCATCTGCCAGGACGTGATGGAAGCATGGTGATCCTAAGAGGCTCGTGTGGATACCATAGAAAGCTTGAACACATCAACTGTTCAAGTTTTGTGATTCGACTCTATAGTTGAGTAGGAGATCTCAACCGAAAATTAGGTACGAAAATTTTTGAACACCTAGTTTACCCCGTTTCACTTGGATCCTAGAGGCTTTCGGTTAAATTCTACTACGCTGTTTGGCTCCCGAACCCAACAGTTCCTCCTTTTAGGAAAAATCTTGAAGATACATTGCATTAATTCATTGAGAAGCAAGAGTCCATCAATGCTCAAACAAGTCAAACCATGATTGATTTGAAGGATACTCTTGCAAAAATTACACCTACACTCAACATTCATGAGAAAAGAAAAGTTCCTTCTCAACCACAAGAAAATCCCAAAAGTCAAACCATGGATCAAGTGAAGTCAATCATTACACTCTATAGCGGTAAGGTTGTTGAAAAATGCATTACTAATCCTCGTGAATGAGATGATGAGCCAACTTCTAAGAGTAAAGAAGGGGTTGAACCTGTACCAAGTGAAGAAAAAATTGAATCTCCACCAATACCTCCATTTCATCAGGTGTTAACTGTTCCTAAGAAAGTGAATCAAAATTCTGAAATTTTGGATATTTTCAAGCAGGTAAAGATCAATATCCCTTTGTTGGATGCGATCAAACAAGTACCTTCTTTTGCCAAATTTTTAAAGGATTTGTGCATTGTTAAAAGAAAATTGAATGTGAAAAAAAAAGCCTTCCTGGCCGAATAGGTAAGTTCTATTTATCAAAATAACACTACTTTGAAATACAAGGATCCTGGTTCTCCAACAATTTCATGTTTCATTGAGAACATAAAATTGAGCAAGCATTACTTGATCTTGGGGCTAGTGTAAACTTACTTCCATATTCAGTTTACCAAAAACTAAATTTGTTTGAGTTAAAACAAACCAAAGTAACTCTTTTGCTTGCTGACGAATCAGTGAAAGTGCCCGGAGGAGTCATTGAAGATGTGTTAGTCGAAGTTGATAAATTCATATATCTTGAGGATTTTATTGTTTTGGACACACCACCAGTGGAAATCAAGAATTCAATAGCTGTTATCTTGGGACATCCATTGTTAGCAACTTCTAATGCCTTAATTAATTGTAGGAATGGATTGATGAAGCTGACATTTGGAAATATGACATTGGAGTTAAATATTTTCAACTTGCTTAAGCAACCACCTGAAAAAGAAGATGAAAGTGATGAAGTTTGCCTCATTGACACTATTGGGAAAAAACCACATCGAAGAAGGGAGTATCTCTGATCCTCTAAAAAATTATCTGGTTAATTCATTTGAATCGATTATGCAAATGGATCAGGATACATCTAACATATGTTCATTGCTTGATTCTTCACAGGTGAAAAACACATTTCAGAAACTAAAAATTGAAGAGCAAAATAAAATTCGCACAATTGAGTTGAAGCTTTTACCCAAAAAATTGAAATACCTAATGTCAAAGAAAGACGTCAAATCAAAGCTAATACGTTGGATCATATTATTCCAAGAATTCAACATTGTGATCAAGGATAAGAAGGGCACCAAAAATGTTGTCACTGACTATTTGTCAAGACTGACAACAGATTCATTAATTGAGGCTACACCTATAAATAATTGTTTCTTGATGAATTTTTATTCTTTATCACCACAGTACCCTAGTTTGTTAACGTCATCAATTTTTTAGTGACAGGATGGATGCTAGCTTAATGGAGTATCCAAGATAAGAAGAAATTTCTATATGAGGTGACAAATTTTTATTGGGATGACTTTTATCTTTTCAAATACTGTCCTGACCAGATATTTATAAGATGCATACCTGAGGATGAGGTAAAAAGTGTCATTGAATTTTCTCATTTTGAAACGTGTGGAGGGCTTTTTTTGGTCAAACAAAAAAGCTGTAAAGATTTTGCAGTTTGAATTTTACTGGCCCTCTTTGTTTAAAGATGGACATGCATTCTGCAAAGCCTTTAAAAATTGTCAAAAAGTAAGATCCATTTCTTCCCGGTTAAGTGGTGGATATGGTACTTTGTGGCTCTTAAGTCAGTTATCTTAATTTTCCATAATAATTGATTTCTTTCTCTCATTTCTCAATTTTTTCTCACCAATGGATTATGTTCTTTCTGCTTTACGAAAATACTTCCCCTCTTTCCCAATAAATGTTCTTAAAAGGATTTATCAAGCTAAATGTGAAAGATTCAGAGTTTTTATGTACAAAGGCATTCTTGAAGAAGTGCGTTGGTTAATTGAAGCTAAGGTCTGTTTCGTTGGTGAAGTTCCAGATGCATTTGTGCCCTGCATGCCTGGCTTAGGCAAAAGCTCTTATGCCAAAAAGTGAAGAGAAAAAAGGGTACGTGTCTATCACAATTATGGTCGATGGAATTGTGATACTAAATGTCATTCTTTAGGGATGATGTTCGATAATCGAGAAGATAAAAGAAAATTCATTAAGAATGGCTTGCGTAAGGAATCTTTGGATGATATCCGATTGACTCTTAAAACGCATTTTTATGGAATAGTGTAATGTGAAATTCTTGGTTTATAGAGGCTTTTCATAGAGAACGAGAGTGTTACAGTCTTGGGAATCAAACTTTAAAATACCCTATTTGCTAGTTTGTAAGAAAACAGGATGGGAAGCAAATCCCCGACTCATAGAAGGCGTTGAAGCCGTTATTGGACGTAAAACCAGTAGAAGATGTGAGCTATAGTCACAACTACTATACATACACACCGTTATTGTAAAAAAATTTCTTTTTCTTTTGACAATAATCTATCTACTCCTGTAAGTGTAATCATTACATTATCCTTTTATAAATGCATGTTCTCCTTTTGATTTTTTTTCGCACGACTAAGGATAGAAATGGAGGGAACCTTAACTCGCAAATTTTGAAATATTTGTGTATTTTGTGGATCTTTTCCTGGAAAGGATAAGGAGTTCTTGAGGGCAGCCAACCATTTGGCTAAAGTCCTAGCTGAGCGAAAAATACATTTGGTTTATGGTGGAGGTAATGTCAGATTGATGGGAGGTGTAGCAATAGTAGCATCTATAGGGGGTAGTCAAGATTTGGGTATCATCCTTGCACCTTTGAAATTTGTTTTTGGAGGCACCATTGGAGAAGAATTAGTGGTTGAAAAGTTGCAAGAGCGTTTGTTGCAAATGCTCTGTAATTCCAATGCCTTTGTTGCTCTACTTGGAGGGTTTGGCACATTGGGGAAAATTTTTCAAATTACCTCCATGGCCTAACTTAATTTGCACCAGAAACCCATTAAGCTATTGAATGTTAACAATTTCTCTTAATTTTATTTATTATTAATTATCTTAACTTATTCATATTTTTTATTCATCTTTAACTTTTTTTTTCTAAGCACACCTTCCTTAATTTATTTCTTATTTTTTTTCTTTCTTTACTCTTATTTTACTTTTTTATTTTTTATTTTTTTCATATTTTTATTTTCTACAATTATTATATTTTATTATACTAATTTTTTCTTTCTAATTTTTTATTTTTACACTTCATTTTTTTTTATTTTCTTACATAAATCACTTTAATTTTTTATTTTATTTTCATTTTAATTCATTTATACTTACTTTTATTTAACATTTTATTTTCTTATTTTTTTTAAATCAATATCTATTTTTTTCCTTCAATTTTTCAATATTTATTTTTATTTTATCATTTATATACAATTTTTTCATAATTATTTTACATTTTCATTTCCCCAAATTTATTTATTTTTAATTATTACTATGATTCTTTATATCTGTAATATTTTATTTTTTTCTTAATATTATATTTTTCCTATTTTTATTTTTTATTATATTTTTTATTTACATTTTCAATTCATTAATTTTTTTAAAATAATCAAACTTATAATATTTTATTTTCTATTTTTTTTATTTCACATATTTTCATATTATACTTTTTTTTCATAATTATATTTTATGTTTTTTTTTCATCTTTATATTTCATTATTTTCTTATATTCTTCATACATTTATCAATTTTTTTTTCTTTTTTTTCATATTTATTTTTTTAATTTACTTTCTTTTTTTTATATTATTCTATATATATTTCTCTACTTTTAATATTTCTATCTTTTCTTCAAACACTTGCTCACTTTAGTAGTTGTAACCAAAGTGTAAGTTGTCACAAGTAATAAAATCTCGGGCATCCAAGTGTTGAACCAAAGGGAAGTGAATTAAGAAATACAAATTATAAAAGTGAATGAAGGTTTTCGTGAAAGGTGTGACCAAGTATTGATTAAAAATTCAAATTTAAATAAAATAGGTAAGGTTAGGGGATCCACTTTTAGTATATCGGTTATGATTAATTTTAGCCCATCTTATCACTCAATTAGGATCCACACATAAATGAGGTCCTAATCGGGGAATTTAGTTAGTATTAACTTTCATTGATCTTAAAATGCCAACACTTGCTAATGGGTTCAAGTATCCATCATGCCAACCTTTGTCTACAATAACTCAAGATTCCAATATAGCCGGCAGAGCCATGTTCTATAGAGGGAATCAACTAGCTTTTGTGCCAATGATTGACTATGATGAATCAAGACTCCCACTTAATAAAGAGGGAAGTTAAATAGATTAAGGAAGAAAATATCGTTAACATTACGATCCATTCAAATCAATCATAACCTTTATCCCAAAAGCTTCACCCTTTCACCTTAGCAAAAGGAAGATTAGTTGGCCATAATAAAAGTAAACAACATGTAGAAACATGAAATGAACATGAATTGAATGATTAAAAGAAAGAACAAGAACAAGAACGACAAAACACTTGGACAGAGCTTCGGTATTGAAACTAGAACAAAACTAAAGAAGAAAAGCTAAAGATGATACAAGAGCATAAAGGAGGCCTAAGAAATGGCATGCATTCATCCTCCTCCTCAAGGTGCCTATTTATAGAGTTTTTCGGGTGGGTGAAATAGTAAAATAGTAAAATGTAAGTAAATACAAATCAACAAAGGCGGGCTACAAATTGTTTTGATTTTTCAACTATTGTAGACATCAAATTAGCTCAAAGCACGAAACTTGTAGATCTCTTCTTTGGATTCAAATTGATAGCTTGCTCATTCAAATCGGACATCCGTAGCTCAAGTTATGATTTTTCTATCGAAACTGCTCTTTAGCACATGAAAGAATGATTGGTCTTATCTATAATCAGATTTTGACAATGAAAATGATCAAACTAGCTTGCAGAATGAAGCAGAGTTGAAGATCTATGTGTTCGCTTTCAGATGAATTTGGAATCACTCAATTCTCACACCTACAATTCCAGATATGATTTTTCTCGTGAAGGGACGCCAAGTGATGATTTTACCTACATAAAAAAAATAATTATTTAATATATATATTTTAATATTCATGAACAGTAAATCACATATGTACAATAAATATGCATATGAACAGTAAAATATGCGTATGAATAGTAAGCCAGTAAATAGTAACTATGAATAGTAAAAATGTGTGAATAGTAACCCGATGGAAAAATGCTCAGAATATAGAAATTAATCATACTCAAAGTGTATAATGATGATTTAAATCCTTAATAACAATATACTTATGAGTATTCAGCACAAACCCAACCAGGTTCTTGCTAGTCCTTAGTAAGTTTAACCTAAGAAAATAAACAAAATACATAATCTAACAACTCATGACAAATCATGCTATGAATATATAAAACTTCTAAACTTGACTTGCAAGTAATTAATGAAAGGAGAAAAAGTTAAGTCCTTGTTACCAGAGGTAGAGGATCACTCCCTAAGTATTTGCACTTATTTTAAGGTGGGTTTGTGAATAGCTTACTTTGTGTTTCTCAATCCGGAGCTTGCAAGGGGATCTAACTTCACCCTCACTAAATTCCCAAAAAGGGACTGCATGTAAATTTAAGTCCAATGGACTTCACACAAGGTTGTAATGAGGCTGGGTTTGGTGAAAGCGGGAATTGGATGGAGGCTTTTTAATGGTGGAGTTTAAGCGAACTAGGAATGCAATGAACAATAAATATGGGCACCTAAAACAATAAATAGTCAAAGCAACCCTAGTCTCCAAGTACTCTCCAAAACACAATTTCTTATCAACACATGAGTTTAGAAAACCCAAAACCCAAAACTTATTGAATTCAAAACTTTTTTTTACCTCCCTCCATTTGAAAATAACTAGCCTCATTTGACTTGCACAAATATTAAGGGTGAAGTTGTTTTTTTTTTTTAACTATCTCCCATGATTATGTGTTTATCTATCAGAAAAAGATAAAAGAGGATGTCTTTCAGCTTTGCTTTAGTAAGGATTCCATATGGGTATAAGCATATATAATTTTTTTTGAAAAGGAAAGAGAACAAATTCTTTTTAAGGTTGCCATAAAAGAAAAAGAGGCTAAGTATTGTGAAATAAAGAGTCCTTTTTTTATTTATCTATTTTTTTTACTTTATTTCGTGATAGCTTTTTCTTATGATCTCGCTTTTGCCTTTTTCTACCATAAATCAAAATTTGTTTAAAACTCAACCATCCAATGATATACACTCAATTTTTATGATTTAAGGTTAACTCACCCCAATTTTTCCACTATGACAAATTAAGCACAAGGTAACCTAACATATTCTAAAGTACACCACACACTTATTCTTTATTTTACCGAAAACAACACATTCATTTTAATTCTTTGAGCCCATAATCACATAAGCATCACTAGTTTCAAGGACAATAAAGGATCAAAATGAAGTGGAAGTGGTTAAACATATAGGGTTCAAACAAAGAATAAGGCTATAAGGCTCAAAGGGGCTCACTAAGGGATAATGTACAAGGTTAGCCTTTTGGTAAGTGGTTGGCCCTAAAATGCCATCTTTTTCCTTAAATTTACATACAAGAAGTGAGGTTGCATGGGTCCTTAAGGTCACCCATCCAAGCAAGGTCTAGCTCAAAATACAAAGTAAGCACTCTCAACAAAGAAATTCACTTATCTTAATAAACACCAAGGGCTCAAAAGTGTTCACCGGTTATTTATTTTCCTCAGGTAACAAGCAACATACTTTAACTGCTTTAAAAAATGAACAACCATTTCAAATTTACAAAGCATACATTCCAATGATGATATTTTCATGAGTTGGGTTCCTAAATGCAAACAAACAACCTAAATTCATGCTAAATGTTCCTACATGCAACTATCATGCAAACATGTACTTGAACGTGGAAAAAAATAAAATCAAAAATGAAAATCAATAATCAACACTACCATAAAAACAAAAAAAAAAATAAAACTAATAAAATATGCAAGGGAATGAATGTTTGGAATTAATATTTAGGTTTCATCTAATATTTTCTTTAGAAAATATAGATTACTTGTGAGATATGTCATCCAAATAGGGTTGAAACCTAGCTAACCCAAAATGTTATAACTAGCATGCCTAGTAGGATGCATCTCAAGAGTTAAATTACTCCTCACTCAGCCATCCTAAACTAAGGGCTTTGTCCAAAGGTTTTAATATCAGCATGAGAAAAACTACCCTAAAAGAAGAAAAGAGAAAAAAAATGTGTCAACTAGCCCTTCCCCCAACCAGATTAAGACATTGTCCTCAATGTCAAGAAATAGATAAGAAGAGTGAAGAAGAAATTACCTGAAATGGTAGTTATTGAAAATGAAAAACCAGAAATAACTTAAGCCAAAATAAAGAAAATGCTGATAGTAAAACTAAAAGACAAGATAAATAGATCTAGAAGTTCAATTACTTCCTTTCATGGTGCTTCATCACTTATTAAGGATTGACAACCTGTAAAGAAAATAAAAAAAATAAAATGAAATTAATATATAGTAGTTGTGATTGTGGCTCACATCTTCCATTGGTTTTATGACCAATAACGGCTTCAACGCCTTCTATGATTTGGGGATTTGCTTCCCATCCAGTTTTCTTATAAACTGGCAAATAGGGTCTTTTAAAGTCAGATTTCCAAGGCTATAACGCTCTTATTCTTTATGAAAATACTCCATAAACCAAGAATTTCATGTTGCACTAATCCACAAGAATGCGTCTCAAGAGTCAATCAGATATTATCCAAAGAATCCTTGCTCAGGCCATTCTTAATGAATTGTATTTTATCTTCTCGATTATCAGACATCATTCCTAAAGAACGACATCTAGTATCACAAGTCCATCGACCAGATTTGTGACAGACTCGTAACCTTTTCACTCTTCACTTTTTGGAATAAGAGTTTTTACCTAAGCCAGGCATGTGAGACACAAATGCATCTGGGGTTTCACCAGCCAAACAGACCTTAGCTTCAATTAACCAATGCACATCTTTAGGAATGCCTTTGTGCATCAAAACTCTTAATCGTTCACATCTAGCTTGGTAAATCCTTTTAAGAACATTCATTGGGACATAAGGAAAGTACTTTCGCAAAGCAGAAAGAGTATAATCCAATTTTTTTAGAAGAAATTGAAAGAAGGGAAAGAGAAAGAAATCAGTTATTATGAGAAACTGAAATAACCGACTTGAGAGCCACGGAATACCGTATCCGTCGCTTAACCGGGAAGAGATGAAAAGCAAAGTAAGAAAAAAATAAAAAAAATGAAACTTAAAAGAAAACTTTCTAAGAAGATAAAATACATTTACTTTTACTTACCAAGATCATTGTGAGGGTCACTGAGATGAACTACTTCTTTCGAAAAATCATGATTCTCCAAAAATGATTTAACTCTTTGTCTATTTACTTTAAACACATTACCTTTTTTAGGATTTTCAATGTCAATGGCCCCATAAGGATAAACATGTTTCACAACAAAAGGTCCACTCCATCTAGATCTCAGTTTTTCAGGAAATATATGAAGTCGAGAATTATAAAGAAAAACCTTTTGACCAACCTCAAGTGTTTTTCTTAAGATTGTTTTGTCATGAAAAGCTTTGGTTCTATCTTTATATATTTTCAAATTCTCATATGCATCATTTCTCAACTCTTCAAGCTCATTTAGTTGCAACCTGCGCAAAACACCAACATCATTAAGATTTGAATTGAAAGCTTTAATAGCCCAATAAGCTTTATGTTTATGTTCCATAGGCAAATGACATGGTTTTCCATAAACTAACCTATTGGGAGACATGCCAAGTGATGTTTTAAAAGTAGTGCAATAAGCCCAAAGTGCATCGGTTAGTTTCAAAGACCAATCCTTTCGATTTGGGTTAATTATTTTTTCAAGGATTTGTTTTATCTCCATGTTTGCTAATTCTACTTGTCCACTTGTTTGTAGGTGATAAGGGGTGGCAACCTTATGTGTGATACCATACTTCTTCAACAAGGATTCAAATGGTCTGTTACAAAAATGTGCTCCCCCATCACTTATTATAGCCCGAGGAATCCCAAATCGACTCAAAATATTTTCATTAAAAAATTTAATTACAGTTTTATGATCATTATTTCGACATGGAATTGCCTCTACCCATTTTGAAACATAATCTACTGCAACTAAAATATACACGAAGCTAAATGATGGTGGAAATGGTCCCATGAAATCTATTCCCCAACAGTCAAAAATTTCAATCACAAGGATAGGAGTCAAAGGCATCATGTTTCTTTTAGGAACTGATCCTAATTTCTGACAATTTTCATAGGCTTTGCAGAATACATATGAGTCTTTGAACAAAGAGGGCCAGTAAAATCCAAACTGGAAAATCTTTACAGCTGTTTTCTTTGATGAAAAATCCCCTTCGCATGCTTCTGAATGAAAAAATCAATAACACTTTTTACCTCATTTTTGGATATGCATCTCCTGAATATCTAATTAGGACAATATTTGAAAAGATAAGGATCATCCCAGTAAAATTTTTTCACCTCATGCAAAAGTTTCTTCTTATCTTAAGCAACCCATTGAGGTGGCATCCGTCCTGTCACCAAAAAATTGACAATATTAGCAAACCAAGGTACTGTAGTGACAGAAAATAAAAATTCATTAGGAAAACAATCATTTGTGGGTGCAGCCTCAATTGTTGAATCCATTGTCAGCCTTGACAAATGGTCAGTGACAACATTTTCGGTGCACTTCTTATCCTTGATCATAATGTTGAATTCTTGAAGTAATAACATCGAGCATATTAGCCTTGGTTTAGCATCTTGCTTTGACATTAGGTACCTAACAACAGAATGGTCGGTGTAAACAATGGTTTTTGAACCAATTAGATAAGAACAAAATTTATCCAATGTAAATATTACTCCAAGTAGTTCTTTCTCAGTTGTAGTATAGTTCATTTGTGCACTGTTCAAAGTTCTACTTGCATAATAAATTACATATGGCTTACCTTCCTTTCTTTGTCCTAAAATAGCACCAATGGCATAATCACTAGCATCACACATTATCTCAAAAGGCAAGGACCAGTCCAGGGGTTGCATGATTGGAAAGGATGTTAGAAGACCAATGAACTTATCAAAAGAATTTTGGCATTCTTAAGTCCATTCAAATGAAACATCTTTCACAAGGAGGTTGCAAAGAGGTTTAGATATTCCACTAAACCTTTTAATGAACCTTCGATAAAAGCCTGCTTGTCCTAAAAATGAGCGAATTTCTTTAACAATTTTGGGTGAAGGTAACTGAGCAATGAATTCTACCTTTTCTTTATCAACTTCGATTCCTTTGGAAGATACAACATGACCTAAAACAATTCCAGAGGTGACCATGTAATGACATTTTTCCCAATTTAGTACCAAACCTTTTCCTTCAGATCTTTTTCAAACCTTTTCCAAGTTTTCAAGACAATTATCAAATGAATTTCCATAAACAGTTAATTCATCCATGAAAGCGTCAAGATATTTTTCAATCATGTCACTAAAAATACTTAGCATACATCTTTGAAATGTTGCTGGGGCATTGCAAAGTCCAAAAGGCATGCGCCTAAGTGCAAAGGTTCCAAAGGGACATGTGAATGTGGTCTTTTCTTGGTCCTCGAGAGCTACTGGAATTTGATAATAACCTGAGTAGCCATCAAGAAAGCAATAAAAATGATGTCCTACTACTTTTTCTAAAATTTGGTCCCAAAAACGTAATGGAAAATGATCTTTTTTTGTGGCAAGATTTAATTTCCTAGAATAAATGCACATTCTCCAACTAGCTGGTATTCGAGTTGGTAAAGATTCACCTTTTTCATTTATCACCACTGTGATGCCAGACTTCTTTGGAACAACTTGAGTTGGACTAACCCATTTGTTGTTAGAGATAGGGTAAATAATTCCCACATCAAGTAATTTGAGAACTTCAGTTCTTACTACCACTTTCATGTGCGGATTGAGTCTTCTTTGAAGTTGTTGACAAGATTTAGCATTATCCTATAAATTTATTCTTTGTGAAAAAATTAAAGGATTAATGCCTTTTATGTCCTTTAATGTCCATCCGATTGCACTTTTATGCCTCTTAAGCAACTCAATTAACTTACCTTCTTGCTCGAATGTGAGAGTAGAAGATATTACCACCAGATAAGAAGAATTTTTCCCAAGAAATGCATACTTCAGTTCTTTGGGCAATGGCTTCAACTCTAGTGTGGGTATTTCATCTCGCTTTTCAACTTGAGGTTTTTCCAACTCCTCAATTTTTGGTTTCCAATGTGTGTTTCCTTCCACCTGTGAAGAATCAAGTAATGCACATATGTTAGAAGTATCCTGATCCATTTGCATGCTTGATTCAAAAGAATTAACTAAACACTTTTCAAGAGGATCAGAAATACACCCTTCTTGGATATAGTTTTCTACAATTGCACCAATGATACAGACATCTTCACTTTCATCTTCTTTTTCAGGAGGTTGCTGAAGCAAATTGAAAAGATTTAGCTCCAATGTCATATTTCCAAATGACAACTTCATCAGTCCATTCCTGCAATTAATCAAAGCATTAGAAGTTGCTAAAAATGGATGTCCCAAAATAACAGGTATTGAATTCTTAATTTCCACTGGTGGTGTATCCAAAAATAATAAAATCCACAGGATATATAAACTTATCAACTTGGACTAACACATCTTCAACGACTCCTTTGGGCACTTTCACTGATCTGTCAACAAGCAAAAGAGTTACCTCAGTTGGTTTTAACTCACTCAAATTTAGTTTTTGGTAAACTGAATATGGAAGTAAGTTTACACTAGTCCCAAGATCAAGTAATGTTTGCTCAATTTTATGTTCCCCAATAAAAAATGAGATTATTGGACAGCCAGGATCTTTGTATTTCAAAGCAGTGTTATTTTGAATAAAAAACTTACCTATTCGGCCAAGAAGGCTTTTTTTTTTCACATTCAGTTTTCTTTTAACAGTGCACAAATCCTTCTAAATTTTGGCATAAGAAGGTACCTGTTTGATCGCATCCAACAAAGGGATATTAATCTTTACCTGCTTGAAAATATCCAAAATTTCAGGATTTTGATTCACCTTCTTAGAAACAATTAACGCCTGAGGAAATGGAGGTGCCGGTGAAGATTCAATTTTTTCTTCACTTGGTAAAGGTTCAATCCCTTCTTTACTCTTAGAGGTTGACTCATGTCTCCTGCACAAGGATCAGGAATTGATTTTTCAACAACCTTACCACTGCGGAGTGTAATGATTGATTTCACTTGATCCATGATTTGACTTTTGGGATTTTCTTGTGGTTGAAAAGGAAATTTTCCTTTCTCTTGAATGTTGAGTGCATATGCAAATTTTGCAATAGTATCATTCAAATCAATCATGGTTTGACTTGTTTGAGCATTAATGGACTCTTGCTTCTGAATGAATGAATGCAATGTATCTTCAAGATTTTTCCTAAAAAGAGGAACATATGGTGCATACCCTTGAGATTGTTGAAAATTTTGTTGGGTGTGCAAAGGTGATTGTGACGGTTGAGCATAATTATCATTTCTCCAACTGAAATTTGGATGATTCCTCCAACCAGGATTGTAAGTTTGCGAGTATGGATTTTGGGTTGGCTTCTTGAAGTTGTTCAATGCATTCACTTGTTCATGGAGACATTCTTTGAAATAGGGCAATGTTAGGCAATTGCTAGTCGAATGGTCATTAGTCTCACAAATGTGACAAACAATTTCTTCAATATATTTTAAAAGACCAGTTTTCTTCATTTCTAAAGCATCAATCTTTCTAGCTAAAGATGCAAACTTTAGTTGAAGGTCATTATCTTCCTTAAAATGGTATATGCCTCTACTAGATGCAAGTGATTGAGTCTTACCCGGGGCATCATAGGTACTAGTGGTGTCCCAATTCTTTGCATTTTCTGCTGACATGTCTAGATAATTCATTGCCTCATCAGGATCTTTATCCTCAAATGTTCCATTGCACATCATTTCCACCATTTTTCTTTCCCTAGGTGTCAAGCCTTCATAAAAATGTGAGACTAATCTCTAAGTTTCAAAACCATGGTGTGGGCATGTGTTAAGTAAACCCTTGTATCTACCCCAACATTGGTAAAAAGTTTCTCCTGGTTTTTGTGTGAAAGTGGTGATTTGCCTTTTGAAAGAATTTGTTCTGTGGGCAGGAAAAAATTTATTTAAAAATTTTTGTTGCAGTTCATCCCATGAATTAACGGAGCCTAACCTAAAATTCTACAGCCAAGTTTTAGCTTTATCTTTTAAAGAAAAAGGAAAAAGCTTAAGCCTGTTGGTGTTCATGCTACAGTTCAGGTTGTTATATGTGTGACAAACTTCCTCAAATTCCCTCAAATGCAAGTATGGATTTTTGGAATCAAAGCCCTGAAAAGTTGGTAAAAGTTTAATAATATCTGGCTTGAAATTAAGGTGACATGCATCAGCAGGAAATATTAGACATGATTGAGTGCTATTTCTTATGGGGTTCATGTATTTTCTAAGTGTCCTACGCCAATCTTGGTCGTTATGCAGAGAATGGTTATCTTCTTGTTCATTAATGTGTTCAGCCATGTTTGAAGAAGATGAAAATTCTCTTACTAGTCTACCACTTGATGTACGTGACCAAGCTTTCATACATAAAAAAATAACAATAAGAAAAATAAATATCCATAACAAGTTAGGTAGGAGGCTCAGCGTTCCATAAAAAAAATAAAAAAAAATTAACAAAAATTAAGGTAGAAGGCTCAGCCTTCCATTTAATAATAAATAAATAAAAAGAAAGCAATATGAACAAAAAAAATAAAAGATAGGAGGCTTAGCCTTCCATATGATGAAAAAAAATGAAACAAAATAAAAAGGAACAAAAACAAAAAAAAAATGAACCTGTACTATAATTTTACTTCCCCAGCAACGGCACCAAAAACTTGCCGCACTCTAGCAGTTGTAATCCAAGTGTAGGTTGTTGCAAGTAATAAAGTCTTGGGAGTCCGAGTATCAAACCACAGGGCAGTGAATTAAGAAATATAATTTATAGATATTTAATACGGAAGGTTTTTGTGAAAGATGTGAACAAGTGTTGATTAAAAATTCAAATTCAAATAAAATAGCTAAGGTTAGGGAATCCACTTTTAGTATATCAGTTATGATTAATTTTATCCCATCTTACCACTCAATTGAGATCCACACATAAACGAGGTCCCAATCAAGGAATTTAGTTAGTGTTAACTTTCATTGATCTTAAAATGCCAACGCTTGCTAATAGGTACAAGTATCCATCATGCCAACCTTTGTCGACAATAACTCAAGATTTTAATATAGCCGGCAGAGCCATGTTCTACAGAAGGAATCAAGCAGCTTTTGTGCCAATGATTGACTCTGATGAATCAAGACTCCCACTTAACAAGGAGGGAAGTTAAATAGATTGAGGAAGAAAATACCGTTAACGTTGTGAGCCATTCAAATCAATCATAACCTTTATCCCAAAAGCTTCACCCTTTCACATTAGCGAAAGGAAGATTAGTTAGCCATAATAAAAGTAAACAACATGTAGAAAGATGAAATGAACATGGATTGAAATATCAAAAGAAACAACAAGAACAAGAACGACAAAACACTTGGACAGAGCTTTGGTATTGAAACTAAAACAAAACTAAAGAAGAAAAGCTGAAGATGATACAAGAACATAAAGGAGGCCTAAGAAAAGGCATGCCTTCATCCTCCCTCCCAAGGTGCCTATTTATAGAGTTTTGGGGGTGGGTGAAATAGTAAAATAGTAAAATGTAGGTAAATACAAATCAACAAAGGCGGGATGCAACTTCTTTTAATTTTTTAACTATCGTAGACATCGAATTAGCTCTTTCTCAAAGCATGGAACTTGTGGATCTCTTCTTTAACTTCTAATTAATAGCTTGCTCATTTAAATCAGACATCCATAGCTCAAGTTATGATTTTTTATTGAAACTGCTCTTTAACACATGAAAGAACGCATAGTCTCAACTATAATCAGATTTTGACAATGAAAATGATCAAACTAGCTTGCAGAATGAAGCAGAATTGAAGATCTACGTGTTGGGTTTCAGATGAATTTGGAACCACTCAATTCTGACGCCTACAGCTTTAGATATGATTTTTCTCATGAAGGGACGCCAAATGATGATTTTACTAACATAAAAAAATAATTATTTAATATATATATATATATATATATATATATATTAATATTAATGAATAGCAAACCACGTATGTACAATAAATACATGTATGAATAGTGAAATATGCATATGAACAGTAAGTCATGAATAGTAAAAACATGTGTGAATAGTAAAAATGTGTGAATAGTAACTGGTGGAAAAATGCTCAGAAAATAGAAATTAATCATACTCAAAGTGTATAATGATGATTTAAACCCTTAATAGTAATATACTTATGAGTATGCATCACTAAGCTGGGAACAGAGCCATTAGCTTGATGAACCAAGCTTAGTGAGGGGAGTGCACTTATTGAAGGTTTTGTGACCTAGTGCGAAGTGCACAAAGATGGCAGTGAAATGTGGGTTTCTAGAGCCCAAAGTTAGTACTAACTAGTTTGAAAATCATCCTAAGACCAAGCATTACCTTGAGGAGGGCTGCCATAGTGATTTGGTTATGTTTATTATGTGTTTTATGGACTAATCTATGGTTATTGTTGCTACTGCATTTCATGTGTATGTTGGTTGTGAATGGCTGCTGCGTTTGGTTGCTATATCTTGTATATATGTATTGTGGTTTTTATGTTTTAGTGTCTTTGGATACAAGTTTTAATGATGGTTACATTGCCTATTGAATCCAAGTGCTACCCTTACTAAGTTTCTCAATGAAACTTACTCCCCTAAATTCTGTCATTTCAAGTCTAGTAGAAAGATCTCATTCAAATTGACATTTGTGGTTTCAGTTTTGATCTTAAATTTCAGGTGCATGAACTTCCGTATGTCTAGTTGTGATCTGGAAAGTTTGGTGATTTTAGGAGTACATTTGGTATTTTTAATGGTGGTTCTTATTGTATTGTGCAATAGCTGTCCAGCATCCTAGTCTGGAGTCCATTGTGTCTTAGGCACTCCTATAACCTAGGGTGAGTATTTAGTTGAGTTAAGACCTTTTGGTAGTGCATGTATGCATGTACATGTAATGCATGTCAAAGGAGACAAGTATGTGAACATTTGAGTAATGTTTTGGCTATGTATGTGATATGGTGCAAAGCTGCCTAACTGTGAATGATAGGCTGCTTACTTGTAAATTTTTTTGTAGCCAAATATGGTTGTTAAATCTAAGGGAATGTATTCCTATGTGTAATGGGCAAATATGGGGTAGCCTTGGAGGGCTTTCCCCTTGTGAATGAAGCGTTTGCACACTTATGAAATTTTGTATGAGTAAAATGGTCATAAAGTGACTAGAATTTTGACTTTGCACTTAAAGTTCTATATGTCCTTGTGTAGAAGGAATTTTGCTATGAAATTTTGATCACACCTAGAGAACATTTAGAGGTGAATTTGGAATTTCTGAATTTGGAGCCCTGTCTCTAAAGATATGACGTTGCAAAGTTGGCTAAGTTACTGTTCATTTGGTCAGAATTTTGTAACCAACTTAAAAAATCCATAACTTAAAAAAGAATTCCTTGGTTTGGTCTAAGTCTCTAATTGATAATGGAGCAAATAAAATTGGGGGTGCATGGCTAGAATGATACAGTTTATTAGCGGAAGTTACAGGTGCAGTAGCTGGTCACTAGAACTTAACAAGATTGCCTAATGTGTGGAAGGCAAAAATAAGACTTACGCTAGTGTTTTCCTTCTTAGCTACCATAGTGTGCATAAATGTAAATATGTGTGCTATGGTTAGACCAATATGCATGTATTTGCATAATGCTCAAGAGGCTCACTTGAGTATGTACACTAGGGGTGTTATTTTGATGACCTACAGGACACACCAATCCTGGGAGTTTAAATGCACAGTTTTGGCACCATAACTGGACTACCCCGGAGTGGATAACAAAGATACCTACCTTTGAAGGTACGAATCAGATCTGACTAAACATATGTCATGATCTAGACAGGCTGTGTCAAACAGCCTCCTCCCTTCACCCTCCCATAAATACTTAGGAGGGACCTTGGTAAGGACACGGGACTCTCTTTTTTCCTCTACTCTCTACTCTCTGCTACTACTCTCACAAATACTAACTTGGGCATTGAGGCTTCTCCCCCGGAAACACACTCTGGGGAGCTCCTAACCCTTATTCTTTAAAGTCTTGTAGACATCTTCACACTGGAAGTATCTCCTTCAGGCCAGCATGTCATACAACAAGGATGCCTTCGGGCATCAACCTCAGTCATCTTTGTGATTGGCATTCTATAAGGAGGTATGGACATTGGTATTCCCCCAATTTGTAACTTGATTTCAATTTCTATCTTTCTTGGAGGGGGAATACCTGGCAGGTCTTTAGGAAATACTTGTGTAAAGTCTCTCACTATAGGTATTTTATTAAGTTCCTCATCAATTTCAACACCATTCAATGTATAATATTCATCTTCAGAAATCATAGGAATTTTATCCATAGCTTCTAGTTCCATGCCATGCATTTCATCCACTAATTCTTTAGAATTCACTAATGCATGCACTACATTACTAGGCAATGTGATTTCTCTTTTAGCATAATCAATCTTGATTCCATGCTTTGCCAACCAATGCATGCCAAGAACAATATCATACTTTGGAATATTTAACACTAGTAGGTCAGTCAAAATCTTAGTCTTTCCAACTACTAGCTCACAATTCTTAGCTAGT
Source organism: Aquilaria agallochum (assembly GCA_000696445.1). NCBI lineage: Eukaryota > Viridiplantae > Streptophyta > Magnoliopsida > Malvales > Thymelaeaceae > Aquilaria > Aquilaria agallochum. The sequence goes on from KK901802.1 coordinate 35,775, forward strand.
TGATTGATGAAAATATATTGACTACCTGTTGTTCTTACTAATGTTATATTAGGCATGAATTCTGTAGACAATTTCATGCATTAAGTTAACTTTCTAGCCATAATAGACATTGAAGCACCAATATCAAAAAACACACTAACTGGCACACCATTAAAATAAATGTTACCTCTATGTGCTCCTTGTTGGAATGTCTCTCCCTTATCAATATGGAATACCCTTCCAACTTTCTACACTTGAGGCCTTTGACCTCCAGGAGGACCCCTTGGTTGATTGTCTCTAGTGGGTGGCATATTAGGCCTATTCTGGCCTTGGTCTTCCTGCCCTTTTCTTTGGAGTAGAAGGTAGTGTTTGATCTAGTGATGCAAAGATCCACATCTGAGACATGCCTATATTTCAAAATAACACGGCCTCTTGCCATCAAAGTTCTTTCATCGAGGACACGTTGGGCCAACAAACTTACTATTGGCCTTACGACCCATACTAGGTTTTCTAGCCTTTGTAGTGTCCTTACCTTTCATTGGTTTCTGCAGTCTTCCAACTTGGTTGGTCTCACCTGGTCTACTAGGAAACCATTTACTTTCATACTCTTCCTGTTCCACCAATAAAGCCTTTTGAATAGCATCATGATATGTAATGGCATTGAAAGGCCTAATGGCTCTTCTAAGATCTAGTCTTAGGTCTCTGGCAAACCTCTTGGCCTTAAGTTCTTCCAACCTATGGTACTACGGTGCATACCTCATAAGCTAGTTGAACTTGTGTTCATATTCTAGAATGCTCAGGTTGTCTTGTTTTTGTGAATCAAACTCAACTTGCTTTAGGTCTTTGACGGCATCACTTATATATTGGTCTTGGAACATCCTTGTAAACTTAGGCCATGTCATCTCCAGCTCATGATCTACCCTTCTACATCTGTAGGTAGCATGCCTATTCCTTACACTTCCCTACCACATTTTGTACTACCTACAAAACTGTAGGTAGCCGGAGATACTTTCTTGGTGGAGCTTAAATGCACCCTCTCAAACATCTTCTCAATGAATCTTAGTGATTCATCAACTTTTTTTGGTGCTACTCCACCATCAAATTACGGAGGTCTTAGGCCTTGAAACCTCTCATATAATCTGACATCACTAAAGCCTTCAAGATCTTTAGCTTTGTGTCTCCTTTACCTGTGTGAATCTTCTAAGTCCATATGGCCTCTATGTTTCCTTCTTCTTCTTCTCTCACTACATCTTTCAGTTTCATTCCCCGTGGAATGGTCATGAGATGAGTTATTGGCCATAGAAACCTAGCCAATCTGAGACCTGATTTTTCTTGCTATGAGGTGTCTTCTTTCCTCATCTTTAGTGTCTTCATTCTCTTCATTTTTATTAGAAGGAACATTCATTGGGTTGTTCCTAGCAACTTCCTAGTTCTGCTCTTGTGGTAATGCTTGTGCTACTTGGATTCCTTGTTGTTGAGCTTTGATTTATCTAGGTCAAGTTTTTTTCTAGTTTAACCCACACCTACGGTACGTTCATTTCAGATGCTCAGTTTTCTACTTCTTAAACCCTTGCTTGCTTTTTTACATCCCTTCCATTTTTTTTTGGCTTGCCTTTGCTCAGTAGGAGGTTTAAGGGGTCCCTGATCCCCTCTCCTTGCAGCAACCATTTTCCTGTTTCATGACAATTAGAAAAGCACAGTATATACTGTGTGTTAGGTACTTAACACTAGTAGCTGACCCAACTAAGCTATATGTATTCAGCTATATGCATCACATCATATACATATAAACCACATTCAAATGTTGCTCTGATACCAACTTCTGTTACCATTCTAAGTGCTTAAATACAGTGGCTATATTTAACGTGTCAATTCCTAAGAGCTATGCATGTTCTGTATGTTATGGTTCTCCATGTGGATAGCTACTTTGGAATGTTATTTCAAGTTTACATAGCAAAAGAAGGTACACTGGGCAAAGCTTACTAAGTTCTGAGAAATTTAAGGCACCAAATGAGGTTTGGGGCCAAAATGGTAATTATGTGTCTTGAAGAGTTAGGCTGAGTCTTGAGACTTAAAAATTAGTTTTTAAATCCTAATTTCTGGTTTTAACTCAAGTTCAATTCAAATAAACAAGATTTGATGAAGTTTGATTAAAGTTACCTAAAGGAGGGGATTTGTTTGTAACTTTTTAAAAAGTTTTGTGGCTTGGGATTTAAAAGAGTTTGTAAGTTAGTAAAGGTGAGGGATGGCAGCCATTTTGCTTCCTAAACTCGAGCTCATCCTTCTCCTTACTAGTTCGCCAGCAATCCAAGCTCAAAACCAAGAGATTTTTGCAAAAATGGAAGCCCCCAATGGTGTTTATGCCACAGGGAGCTTGTTCCAAGTGGAATTTCAAGTTTTTGAAGCTTGGAACCTTGTTTCCAGCCATTCCCTATTTGTTATGTAAGATAACTTGTGATTTCTTGGTTATTTCTTGTTTGGGAAGTGATTAGATGTTTGGGTTTTGGTTAGAAGTTAGTAATTTGGTGTTTTATGCCTTTGTTTGCTTAAAACATAGGTAGACCTAGAAGAACTTGGTTTTGATGGAAGGATTGATTGATTCTTACTTGTGGATTGAAACTAAGGTAGGGGGGTTATGTTTTCAAGCTTGATTAATGCTATTGAATAGAGTTTCCATGATGAAATCAAGTAGTTTTTGGAATAGCATTAGTTAGTGGTCTAGTTTTATCATTGTGGACTAGTGTGTTTGGCTTGATTAGAATGATGTTTAAATGCATCATAGGAAGGCTTGTGATGGTTAATTGTGGTCTCTACAATGTGTACTACATGGATGTGAAGTTTGAACCCAATCCATGCATGTTTGATATGTTTGGAAAGTGTCCAAAGTTTGTAGCAGCAAAACTAGGAATTTTCTAGGCATTTCATAGGGTCAGCGATGTGTCACCAATCAATGCCAGTTCCCTTGATGCATCACCAATACCTCATCAATAGACATCACGTCGACAACTATGGCGACACGTCGCTGTGACAACTTTGACATTCGATACTATTTTCTCCATAACTTTTTACACGGGTGTCCGATTGAGGCGATTCTAGATTCCACATGAAGGTAAAAGAGAGTACTATCAACTCCATGCCTTCACCGCACATTGAGTGGCCTAGGTTTTAAATTATTTTAGTTCAAAGTGAAGGCCTTTTGGCCATGATATAGCACCATTAGTTGTGTGCAAGGTTTAGTGCCATCACAAGCCTAGTTGCGCTTTTGTATTCAAGGGTTAGTTTTGGGAACCTTAGCACACCTAGGTGGGTTCCAAAGAACCTAGGAAATGAGTCCAACCATGATCATTGTGACTCCACTAGTTTGAAACAAGTAATGGTGGATAGGGTAGCACCATGGATGGAGGCTTAGTGCACTTGTTGCCTAGCCAACCTATGCCTTGAGGTACAAGAGAAAGCATAGTGCATCCTTGGTAGGTTTAATGGGTGAAGGCTTAGTGCACAAGCGACTTAGGAAAGTCCAAGTACTCAAGGCACTTTTTGGAGGCCTAGTACACCTAGTGGATTTCTTTTAGTACAAGCAAGGAGCATCCACCATGTTCACCTATACAAGAACCAATGGCATGCTACATTATTGCATCAGTCAGTAAGGCTTACTAGGAGTGAGTTAGTGGCTAGAATTCACTAAGCATGGAGTGACGCCTCCTGATGAGGACTAGGAAGAGGAGGGGCCCCTAGGGACCTAGGTATATGCATATATATTAGACGCGTAAACTATATGCGCATGTACCATGTTTCATATACTTGTATATGTGGAGTCCTTAGGATTTTTATTGCAAGTTGAAGACCACTTATTGAGAATCTTTGATTCTCACTGTTACCCACTCCAGGGTAGTCCAGTTATGGTGCCAAACTATGCATATAAACTCCCAGGATTGGTAATGTTCTGTAGGCCATCAGAACACTACCCTTAGTGTGCATACGCAAGGGGCCCTCTTGGGCACTATGTAAACACATGCATATTGGCCCAACCATCACACATACATTCACATTTCATGCACACCATGGCAGCAAAGAAGGAAAACACTAGCACAAGTCTTAGTTTTGGCTTACACACATTAGGTAATCTCGTTAAGTTCTAGTGACCAGCTACCGCACCTGTAACTTCCACTAATAAACTGTATCATTCTAGCCTCATACCCCCTATTTTCATTGCTCCATTATTAAGTATAGATTTAGATCAAACCAGGGAATTTTCTTTTACATCAATAGCCCACCTATGGACCAAGTTATGGATTTTTGAAGTTGGTTACAAAATTCCGACCAAATGAACAGTAAATCAGCCAACTTTGAAATGTCATATCTTTGGCTACAAAGCTCTAAATCCAGAAATTAAAAATCCCAGTTAACCATCCAGATGGTCTCTAGGAGTGGTCGAAATTTCATTCCAAGATTCATTCCACACAGGGAGATATTAAACTTTAGGTCCAGAGTCGAAATTATGGCAATTTTTGGACCAATTTGCCCATACAAAATTTCATAAGCGTGGAAACACTTCATTCACAACAGAAAAACCCTCCAAGGCTATCCCATATATGTCCATTACACATATGAATTACATTCGCTTGCATTTAACAACTTTATGTGGACAAAACAGAATTTACAAGTAAGCAGCCCATCATTCCCACTTAGGCAGCTTTGCACCACATCACTTACATAGCCAAACCATTACTCAAATGTTCACATGCTTGTCTCATTTTGTATACAATACATGTACATGCATACATGCACTGCAAAATGGTCTTAACTCAGATAAATATGCACCCTAAGTTACAGGAGTTCCTGAAATGCAATGGACTCCAGAAACAGCTACGACCTGTCGACGAGCACAACACAATAAGTACCAGCATTAAAAATACCAAATGTGCTCCTAAAATCACCAAACTTTCCAGATCATAACTAGACATAAGGAAATTCATGTACATTAAATTTAAGATTAAACCTCAAACTAAAATGGTCAATTTGAATCTGATCTTTCTGCTGCACCTGAAATGACAGAATTGAGGAGAGTAAGTTTAATTGAGAAACTTAGAAAGGGTAGCACTTGGAGTCAATAGGCAATGTAACCATCATTAAAACCTACATCCAAAGAAACTAAAACACAAAAAATGCAATGCATATATACAAGATATAGCAACCAAATGCAGCAGCCATTCACAACCAACAAACTCACGAAATGCAGCAACAACAATAACCATAGATTAGTCCGTAAAACATGCAATAAACTTAAATAAATCACTATGGCACGGGAGGAGTTCGATTATCTTGGTCTTAGGATGATTTTAACAGTAGTTAGTACTAACTTTGGGCTCTATAAACCCTCACTTTACTGCCATCATTGTGCACTTCACAGTAGGTCACAAAACCTTTAATAAGTGCACTCCCCTCAATAAGCTTGGTTCATCAAGCTCATGGGTCTCTTCCAAGCTTAGCTATAGCTCCATCGATGTTTGAAAATTTCAGAAAACAGTCCATGAGAGCAAGAGAGCCCTTACCAAATTGGGAAGGCTGAAAATCAAGCTTGATCCTTGAAGTATCCAAGAAATACCTCTAGTTTTCTTCCAATTGCTTCCTTTTGCCTTCAATTTCAATCCATTGCAAGTTTGAAGGTGTGGTGGCTATGGAGGAAGTATGGATGTGTTCTTGGACTGGGGGAGGATGAGAATGAGAAAGGGATAAGTGATTTGGCCACTTAAATGGCCTTAAATGAGCTTAAGGGCACAAAACACACTTAACAAGCTTAACCTTGCTTTGTGTCATTTTCTTTCTCACTAATTATGGTTTCTTTGTGTCAAACTCATTGGTACACATGTGCCCAATATTTTTGACTAATTAGCAAGTCTTGGCTGCCTCCCCCATGGTGGGATAACCCCACAATTTCACCCTTAGACTTAAGTCAAAAGCTTGAACACCTTAAGNTTTTAACAGTAGTTAGTACTAACTTTGGGCTCTATAAACCCTCACTTTACTGCCATCATTGTGCACTTCACAGTAGGTCACAAAACCTTTAATAAGTGCACTCCCCTCAATAAGCTTGGTTCATCAAGCTCATGGGTCTCTTCCAAGCTTAGCTATAGCTCCATCGATGTTTGAAAATTTCAGAAAACAGTCCATGAGAGCAAGAGAGCCCTTACCAAATTGGGAAGGCTGAAAATCAAGCTTGATCCTTGAAGTATCCAAGAAATACCTCTAGTTTTCTTCCAATTGCTTCCTTTTGCCTTCAATTTCAATCCATTGCAAGTTTGAAGGTGTGGTGGCTATGGAAGAAGTATGGATGTGTTCTTGGACTGGGGGAGGATGAGAATGAGAAAGGGATAAGTGATTTGGCCACTTAAATGGCCTTAAATGAGCTTAAGGGCACAAAACACACTTAACAAGCTTAACCTTGCTTTGTGTCATTTTCTTTCTCACTAATTATGGTTTCTTTGTGTCAAACTCATTGGTACACATGTGCCCAATATTTTTGACTAATTAGCAAGTCTTGGCTGCCTCCCCCATGGTGGGATAACCCCACAATTTCACCCTTAGACTTAAGTCAAAAGCTTGAACACCTTATGGTTTACATTAGGACATTTAGGTCCTTAATGCCTTTAGTGTCTCCTTTGTCCAAACTTGTCTTCCATGAGCAATTTTGTCCTCCAATAGCACTTTCATACCATTTATATCCTTCCCATAACTCTCCAAGTCTCTTTCTTTATAGTTTTGCAATTGAGTACCCAAATTTCCAAAACCTTACAAAAAAGTCCATAGGTTTCTTGACAAACAAGTAATCCTTTAGGCTTTTCTTGGGGGCCAAGTTACCAACTTGGAATAGTTTTAAGGAGGTGTTGATCATGCCTTTTACACCCCACACTTCAATCACTATGGTGAGAATTACATAATATAATGGTTTTTAGCCATTATGATATACTTGTAATTCTCCCATTTTGTGAGGTAGTAACAATCCTCCCCCCTTTTGAAATTTTGGTCCTCCAAAATAGCCTTTAGCTTCGGGTATTCTTTCTTCAGGATACCTTTCCATGAGGTCTTTTTCAATTTCCCAGGTTGCTTTTCTTTCAGACTGGTGTGACCATTGAACTTTAACCATGGGAAAAAGTTTGTTTCTTAACCTTCTGTTATCCTTGGCTAAGTTAGGTTCTAACTGTATGTCTTCCACTACAATAGTATGATTTGTGTCCAATAAACACTTCTTAAGCATATTGGTGTGAAAAACATTATGAACACTTGACATGCTCGGCGGTAGAGCTAACCTGTATGCTACCTTGCCAACTCTGTCCAAGATCTCATAAGGATCTACGTATCTTGTAGCTAACTTGGTCCTTTAGGCACATAAATTAGGTCCTTGAAATATAGTAATCCTTGCTTGTAGCCAAAGGATTCATACAAGGAACTTTTTTTTCTCTCCCGATATACTTTTCGCATTTCTCAGTCCACTCAAATCTTTGACCCTTCTTCGTCAGATGAGTAAGAACTGAGGTAATCATGGAAAATCCTGATACAAACCTTCTGTAGTATCTAGCTAATCCTAGGAAACTTCTAATTTCCTTCACAGTTTTTGGATTTTCCCACTCTTGCACTACCCTGACCTTTTTAGGGTCTGCCTTAAGGCCTTGTGCATCTATGATGTGTCTTAGGAAAGACACTTCCCTTATCTAGAATTCACACTTAGATAACTTGGCATAAAGCTGATGTTCCAACAGAGTCTTTAGGACAATCTTCAGATGATGTTCATGTTTATTTTTATCCTTGGAACACACTAGGATGTCATCAATGAACACAATCACAATTTTGTCCAAATGTGGCCTGAACACCCTATTCATCAGGTCCATAAAAACAGCTGGGGCATTAGTCAACCCAAATGGCATGACTGTGTACTCATAATGCCCATATCTGGTCTTGAATGCAGTCTTAGGAATGCCCTCTTCTTTTACTCTCAACTGGAAGTATCCAAATCTTAAATCTATCTTGCAGAAGATCTTAGCTCCCTTGAGTTGATAAAAAAGATCCTCTATCCTAGGGGGTGGATACTTGCTCTTGATAGTCACAGCATTGAGCTTCCTGTAGTCAATGCATAGTCTCAAAGATCCATCCCTCTTTTTCACAAAGAGAATAGAAGCTCCCCATGGTGAAACACTTGGCCTTATGAACCCTTTTTCAAGAAGTTTATCAAGTTGTTTCTTGAGCTCATTCATCTCTGTGATTGGCATTCTATGAGAAGGTATGCATATTGGACTAACTCCTAGTTGCAACTTGATTTCAAACTCAATCTTCCTTTATGGAGGAATACTTGGCAGGTCTTTAGGAAAGACTTGTGGAAAGTCTCTCACTATAGGTATTCTATCCACTTCTTCTTCACAATGCAATTCATTCAATGCATAACAGTAATCATGCTAAGAAATCATAGGTATCTCATCTAGTACCTCTAGTTCCATGCCGTGCATTTCATACACTAATTCCTTAGAATTCACTAATGCATGCACTTCACCATCAGGAAATGTGATTTCCCTCTTAGCACAATTAATTCTTATGTTATGCATAGCAGGCCAATTCATACCCAGCTCTAAATCATACTTAGGAATATCCAACACTAGCAGATTAGTCATAACCTTAGTCTTTCCAACTACAAGCTCACAATCCTTAGCTAGGTCATTAGTGAAAAAATAGTGACTACCTGCTGTTTTCACTAAGGATATCCTAGGCATGATTTCAGTAGGCAATTGCATGGTTTCAACAAATTTTCTAGTCACTATAGACACAGATGCACCAGTATCAAATAAAACACTAACAGGAATACCATTAAGATAAATGTTACCTCTTAGTGCTCCTCCTCTAGGTCCTGCCCCAATAGGCCTTATTGGACTTTGGTCTTATGGCCTCCTTTGAGCCTGTGGGCAGTCTTTGATCCAATGGTCCATGGATCCACATCTTAGACATGCTTGGGTGTCAAAATTGCAAGGTTTCTTTCCATGAAACTTCTTGTATTTAGGGCACTATAGGCTAGGGAACCTCCCCTTAACCTTGCCCTCACCACCAAAATGGGAACTCTTGGCAATTCCCTTGCCATGTGGTGGCTTCTTTTGCTTGCCCCCTGCCTGACTACTTTCCCCTGGTCCACTGGGAAAGTACTTAGTTTCATGCTCCTCTGGCTCTACTAATAGAGCATTCTACATTGCTTCATAGTATGAAATTGCTCCAAAAGGTCTAACAGCCTTTCTAATGTCTGACCTTAGGCCTCTGACAAATCTTTTGGCCTTCAACACCTCCAGTCCATGATACTGAGGAGCATACCTTACCAACTAATTGAATTTATGCTCATACTCTAGGACACTGAGGTTGTCCTGCCTTAGATCATCAAATTCAGCTTGCTTCATATCCTTGATAGCATCACTGATGTACTGCTCCTGGAATAGCTGTGTGAACTCTAGCCAGCTCATCTCGATATCTCTTCTTGGCCTTCTCCGCTTCTGGAAAGCATACCTATCTCTGGTGTTTCTCCACCACATCTCTACACCACCTACCAGATTGTAGGTAGCTAGTGACACCTTCGTAGTGGAGCTGAGTGGCATCCTTTCAAACATCTTTTCTATGAAGATTAACCACTCCTCAGCTCTCTCTAACTTAGCTCTTCGATCAAACTATGTAGGTCTTAGGCCTTGGAACCTCTCCAACAGTCTGACTTCATCTATTCCTCCCAGATCCTCTAATCTGTGTCTCCTAGATCTGTGAGGGCCCTCTGTATGGTGATTATCTCTATGATCTCTTTGCCTTCTTTTGGATCTTCTGTCATGGACTTCCTCAATCTCATTCCGAGTAGAGGAATGGTTATAGACTGAGGGATTCGTCCTGGATACCTGACCAATCTTAGACCTTAGTCTTCTTCCTCTTGGATTTCTCCTATCCTCATCTTCCACCTCAATGGTCCCATCATTTGTATCTTCTAAACTTCTAGAAGGAACATATTCAGATGTGTTCCTAGTATCCTCTTCTGGTTGTTGCTGTGCATCCCAAACTGGTTCTGCTAGAGCTACTTCAATTCCTTGCTGTTGTGCTTGAATCAATCAGCCTTACTAAGGTTTCAATGATTAGAGCTAAGTTCCTCTGAAGCTTTAACCAAACTTGAGGCACTTCAGGGTTTTGTGGCTACTGTTGGCCATGATTCCCTCTATTCTGTCCATTTCTTTGCTGCCCAGAATCAGTAGGAGGCCTTCAGGGTGGTTCCCCTCTCCTTGTGGCAACCATGTTTACTTCCTGAATTGGTGATTCATCATAGAGCACATATAAAGATCATAGGTATTTCCATGGTACTTGACACTAGCTGCTGACCAAACTGAGTTCATATATGTAGATGCATGCAGTGCAACTGTATGCTACGTACATGTATAAACCATGCTCTGATACCAACTTCTCTTACCCACTCCGCAGTAGTCCAGTTATGGTGCCAAAACTGTGCATTTAAACTCCCAGGATTGGTAATGTTCTGTAGGCCATCAGAACACTACCATTAGTGTGCATACCCAAGTGGCCCTCTTGGGCACTATGTAAACACATGCATATTGGTCCAACCATCACACACACATTCACATTTCATGGACACCATGGCAGCAAAGAAGGAAAACACTAGCACAAGTCTTAGTTTTGGCTTACACACATTAGGCAATCTTGTTAAGTTCTAGTGACCAGCTACTGCACCTGTAACTTCCACTAATAAACTGTATCATTCTAGCCACATACCCCCTGTTTTCATTGATCCATTATTAAGTAGAGACTTAGGTCAAACCAATGAATTTTGTTTTACATCAATAGCCCACCTATGGACCAAGTTATGGATTTTTGAAGTTGGTTACAAAATTACGACAAAATGAACAGTAACTCAGCCAACTTTGAAACGTCATATCTTTGGATACAGAGCCCTAAATCCAGAAATTCAAAATCCCAGTTAACCATCCAGATGTTCTGTAGGTGTGGTCAAAATTTCATTCGAAGATTCATTCCACACAGGGAGATATTAAACTTTAGGTCCATAGTCGAAATTCTGGCAACTTTTGGACCATTTTGCCCATACAAAATTTTCATAAGTGTGCAAACACTTCATTCACAAGATAAAAACCCTCCAAGGCTATCCCATATATGTCCATTACACATAAGAATTACATTCGTTGGATTTAACAACTTTATGTGGCCAAAACAGAATTTACAAGTAAACAGCCCATCATTCCCACTTAGGCAGCTTTGCACCACATCACTTACATAACCAAAACATTACTCAAATGTTCACATACTTGTCTCATTTTGCATACACTACATGTACATGCATACATGCACTGAAAAATGGTCTTAACTCAGATAAATATGCACCCTAAGTTACAGGAGTTCCTGAAATGCAATGGACTCCAGAAACAGGATGCTGGACAGCTGCTTCACAATAAGTACCAGCATTAAAAATACCAAATGTGCTCCTAAAATCACCAAACCTTCCAGATCATAACTAGACATATGGAAGTTCATCTACCTTAAATTTAAGATTAAACCTCAAAATAAAAAGGTCAGTTTGAATGTGATCTTTCTGCTGCACCTGAAATGACAGAATTGAGGGGAGTAAGTTTCATTGAGAAACTTAGTAAGGGTAGCACTTGGAGTCAATAGGCAATGTAACCATCATTAAAACCTACATCCAAAGAAAATAAAACACAAAAACCGCAATGCATATATACAAGATATAGCAACCAATTGCAGCAGCCATTCACAACCAACAAACTCATGAAATGCAGCAACAACAATAACCATAGATTAGTCTGTAAAACATGCAATAAACTTAAATAAATCACTATGGAAGCCCTCCTCAAGCTAATTCTTGGTCTTAGGATGATTTTAACAGTAGTTAGTACTAACTTTGGGCTCTATAAACCCTCACTTTACTGCCATCATTGTGCACTTCACAGTAGGTCACAAAACCTTTACTAAGTGCACTCCCCTCAATAAGCTTGGTTCATCAAGCTCATGGGTACACATGTGCCCAATATTTTTGACTAATTAGCAAGTCTTGGCTGCCTCCCCCATGGTGGGATAACCCCACAATTTCACCCTTAGACTTAAGTCAAAAGCTTGAACACCTTAAGGTTTACACTAGGACATTTAGGTCCTTAATGCCTTTAGTGTCTCCTTTGTCCAAACTTGTCTTCCATGAGCAATTTTGTCCTCCAATAGCACTTTCATACCATTTATATCCTTCCCATAACTCTCCAAGTCTCTTTCTTTATAGTTTTGCAATTGAGTACCCGAATTTCCAAAACCTTACAAAAAAGTCCATAGGTTGCTTGACAAAGAAGCAATCCTTTAGGCTTTTCTTGGGGGCCAAGTTATGAATTTGGAACACTTTTAAGGAGGTGTTGATGCTGCCTTTTACACCCCACACTTCAATCACTATGGTGAAAATTACACAATATAATGGGTTTTAGCCATTATGATACACTTGTAATTCTCCCATTTTGTGAGGTGGTAACACTCACTCCCTTGCTTTTTGTTGTGCAGATTTGGGCACTATTGAACTAGCAATTGTTGAGGGTTTTTGACCTAGGCTTGTGAGTAGGTATTTGGTTTCTTTGAATATTTATGATTCTGGTTTGTAGTTTTCTTGTTAGTTAAGTTATGGTACTAACTACAGTCATCGTTTTGGCCTACAGAGGCTAGTGAAGCACAAGGGAGGGCTTACGAAGCTTGGCACTTGGAGTTTGCTTTAAGGTGGAAGCTTGGTTCTAGATCTTGGTACAGTCATTCAGTCTATAGTTCTTATACATTAGTTTGCCTCCAATGGTAAGGTATGAGTAGTCTACTCTAGAGTCACTCTTGGGTGCGAGTATAGGCTACTCTTGTTTGGATGCTTGCACACAATAGATTATGCGTAGTTAATTCCACTTAAATGCTTTGAATGCTTTGAAAGTTTTGATATTTGTTTTTATCAAAATATACCATGGCAATGTTTAAGTGATGTTTCTTTGTTTTATGGATTAAGTCAAAGCATAAACTCATGCATGATTGCATAGTAGGATTAAATAACTAGAAGTATAAAGGTTTTAACAAGTGCGTACATAATCAATTAGCCAATTGTGGCTAGTTTGGGACAAGTTCCTGTAGGCTTCCTAGGCAAGCTCGTGAGGGGTCGTGTTGGTTTGATATCAGAGCTCGGTCATGGTCATTGAAGGCTAGTTACCGAGATCTAGTGGTTTGTCCTTGTGGTAAGGCAATTGTTACTTACCAACGTCTGTGAGTTGTCATCTGGCTTTGGTTGCATGTTGTGATAGTGAAACTGGGTTAGGTTTTATTTCGAATGCTAAGGTCCAAGAATGGATCCTAGTAGTCTAGTGTGGCAATGTTGGGGTAGTTGGTTTCTCTTACTCTAGGGTAAGGCAACACCTTGGTGCAAGTAGTCAGGATGTGACCACCATCCTAGGAAGTTGTTTTGGACCTCATTCATGAGGTAGGGTATATAGAAGAGTATGGATTCTCCTAAGGTAGGGGGTACAACTGGGCAAAGTTGATTACTCTAGACATTCCAGAACTTGAACCCAGCAACTTGAATGGGTTAGGCTACACTGAAATGACTTAAGGATGCACTGACCTAAGTGGTAAGCACTTGGTCATGTGGGCTACAAAGCAATAAAGGGTAAAAATCTTGTACTTTTCCATCGAGAGTATGAGCTTGAGGATATGTTGCCCATGGCCTTGAGCTAGTATATGATGGCGCTTGGCAATCTTCAAGGTGAGCACCGGTAAGTGGTGCAGGATGTAGTAGCTATTGGAAGAGAGTTGGATGAGTTGAAGACATAAGACTATGAGGTGGAGGTTGGTTCATCCAACCTAGTAGGAGCAAGGGTAACACACCTATAGTGCAAAAGTCAACCTGAGACTGAGGAATAATAGTGGATTAGGAGGTGCAGGACAAGGCCTAAAAGTGTCAAGAGTCTATCACTCTTAGCTTACACCTAAGAAGTGTTGCCAGTGGTCTGAGTGGTCATTGGACTAGTTTCATTTTTGGGCTCGGTTAAGTTAAGACCAACCTAGGAAGTTTTTCCCCAATAGTTGTTACCACAAGGAGTCAACCTAGTGCACTAGAGTAATAGTTTGGGCTTTGCTCAGGTAGTCAAGTTGTCAAAGTAGGTAGCCACTAGCCAGATGTGAAGGGTTGCCATAGTGAACTCGTGGGCAGTGCACAACTAGTGTGTGGTGTAACCAAAGAGGAAGCAAGGTGCAAGGAACTCATCCAAGGGTAAATAGATGGATGGGTTGATTCATCTGCTAGCTATAAACCCTAAAGTTAAGTCCGTAGTAATGGACTGATCACTAGGGTTTGAGTGGCGGAAGGCAAAAAGAGGACCCAAGAAATAGGAAAAACTGCCATTTACCAGGGGATAGCGGATGAATTCAGCTCATCATCCCAATGTTAAATGGAGTCAAGGGGCCCTGAGTTGACTTATGGAAGAAGAAAGACTAGACTAGTGAAACTAGCTGAGTAGATATGGGACTAAGGTCAAAGTGGAACCAAGATCACTTGATGTTTATGTTAGCGCTAGTAAGCTAGTGGAACATTGAACTATTAAGTTAGAATGCCTAAGTGATGCTCGAAAGAGGATACTTTATGCTAACCCAATAGGGTAATGTCTGAGGAGTGCCCGAGAGAGAGAAAGAGTTCACTATGTCTAGTCATGAGGTGACTCACAAGTATCACTATGTCTAGTCATGAGGTGACTCACAAGTAGCCATAAGGTGACGTAATCTCCCACCTATTTGAGTGTACTCAGTAATCAAAAGTGCCAAAGTATAGTATAAGTATAGTTGTGCTCAAGCATTTGTTTTGTGGATCCAGTAGTTGTTGTGATTACTAGAGTAAAGACAAGCTAATGGTTTGAAGCCTAGTTGATGAGGTTATTGGTTAAGCTATTTAAAGCCTAGAGTTAGGCATTTCATGTGACCATAGTGCCTTTAAATGAAAGGGCTCATGATTTGCGTGATTGGCTAAAGGCTAGCGGGTGTGCTAAGCAAATTTATCATGGATGAGTTGTTAGTGTTGTGCCCAAAAGCCAATCATGAGATGATTGTATTTTTGTACATTGAGTCATGATATTTTATTAAGACATTAATCCAGCAATTATGTTTGTTGTTTTGTTTCTACGTAATGTAATAAACGTAATTGTAACCCTAGAATAATGATATTCTCAAATGTCCCTGGTCTAGTATTATTGTGGAGCAGGTTGCAATAATACATAATGACTAGCATATGTGGACTAATATGAGATATCTAGTCTACATATGGGTACAAGTTGGAGAACTTGTGTACTGGACCGACCCACCATGAGAATAGTACATGGATCGTTATATGAGTGTCATAAGTGATTCTCATAGTGATCATGGTATATGTAGTCCTTCGACCTAAGATCATCAAGGTTCCCTACATGTGAGTCACATACTTTGATACTTTCCTTTGTTGCTCGTAATTGAGTGAACTTGAAGGAGGTCATTGGGTATGTCACATATCATGCGGAGGGATTTGTATGATCAAGATGGGATTTGTCCCTCCTATGTAACGGGAGTGATATCTTCGGACCCCTTGATAGAGTGAGACTTAGAAAAATGCATG